>JAUMHF010000021.1:20075782-20108685 GCA_032359275.1 Microctenopoma steveboyesi | reverse complement strand
TGCCAGTGAGGACAGACAGATGGAGAACAGTCAATCTCCTCTGCTGTTCAAGTCAGAGACCACAACGCTGTCGATCCGCCAATGACAGTCAAGTGATCCAGGAGGAAGACGTAGAAAGAGACGGAGAGACGAAGACGTACACATCTCTCCCAGCATGAACCGAGCAGCTGTTTGGCTTCAGTCTGATCCTAACAGTTATGTATGTATATATTAGAAATAAACTGCTTTTTTCAGAGGAACTTACAGTGTGTGTTTGTCTTCCGAGATTGTAAAATCAGGCCTGATCATTTTACATGTTGAACATGTAATGATGTGTGAACAGAGGTGACCATATATACCATGTTTGGGGTTCTGCCCAAAGGGTTTAATTTTGAATCAGTAGACTAGAGAATCTTTGTCCACGTGCTCTCAGAGTTTAAATCCTTGATGCCTACAGGGCTGTAACCCTCGTATATCAACAGGTTAATAGTTATCTACACTCCTGCGCGCCCTCTCAGATCTGCAAATGAGAGGAGACTAAACATTCCTCTGATTCCAATCCAGTCTGTTCTCTTTTGTGCTCTCTGGCTGGTGTAATGACTGACCCTGCTCTATTCGACTAGCTGAGACTATCACCACCTTTAAAAACCATTTAAAACTCACTTGTTCAACATGTATTTCATATGAGTCAAACACACACACAATGAATGAAAAGAAAACAGATTAACGTGAAGACATGAGGTTCGTGAGTCTGGTTAAAAACACACACTTTTCCTGGGCACAGATGGATGGATGGATGGATAGAAGCTCCTATGACCTTTAACCTTTCAGAAGGTTTCTGTTACATGGAGTGTTGGTAGTTTTTCTGGGGCGTCACACGGGAAGCCAGAAAGCAACTACACAATACTTAACACTAAATACGTTTCATCAGAGCAGTGTTGGACATTGTTTTCTTTCAGACAGCGATAGTGTCTTCTTTATCTGCGTCTTTGAACTGACTTTCATTTAAAGTAGTCAGTAGTATGAAGTCACATGTTTCAGGAAACTGCTGACTGTCCTCGTCAGCTGTGTTGTGCAGTACATGTACTGGTCAGAATGTCTTCCTTTCTTTCATTTGGGAAACACTAACATTTAGAGTTGAGCTGCACTATTTGGACTCTGGAGCACTATCTGACAGTAGCACTCGCAGCTTTCTCAATCAGTGCATGTCAGCGTGGGTTCATTCAAAACCCACAGAAGACTGCACGCCGCTCAATTGTAATTGCAACTGTAATATGTTGCTCCTCAGGGTCACATGTTTGGTGTCTCTGGAAGCGTCATCATAGAGGTTTCCTGTGTTTAAACAGTTACACCTTTGTAATGAGTCAGATAATCAGTAGCATGTAGGAGGTCCAATTCATTTTTATTACCTTAATCTAAACACCTTGACCCTGCTTTACCTCGAGTTGCTGCCATCACTGTTTTCCTTTAAACTCCTGAAATCTAAGGGCTGGTTTGTTCCTCCTCCCCTGGAGAGCCAGGGGACCCACCCATGGCTTTCCTGCTGAAATCCTGAAATCCACACCTCCTGCCCTGACCTCCATCAGCGCACACTGACTTTCACACACATAAACACACTTTAACCCCCGTCCTATATAGTCTTATAATATCTCATCCTACATAATTTACATGTACTGTATAGTATACCTTTAATTCTGAAAAGAGGACATTGAGTGGCCTGGTAGCTCATTGGGTTAAGCATCAGACTCAGATGTAGGAGGTCGTAGGTTCGAATCCCGTCTGACTCCTAATCTATCCCCTACCAGGTGTGTCTCTGAGCCAGACACCCAGCGCTAGCTCCATGTAAGTCACTTTGGATAAAAGCGTCTGCCAAGTAAAGTAAAGTAAAGTAAAGTAAAGAGGAGACGGAGGATGATGAAGAGCAAAGTGGAAAATGATTAGAGGATCAGGTTTTGTTCGCCTCTACAGCTGTTATTCAGCACGTATCTGGTTATAATGTCTCATGGCCCCATGCGACTGAGAACTATTTAACTTGCTTAAAGAGACTTCTATTTTACAGCAAGTGCCGCACACACACACACAGACTCTGGTGACCTCCGTGTGAGTGTGTGTGGCGTAATGTTGCAGCACAGGACACATGCATATTGTATATCTATATTATGTCATACAATAAAAAAGTAGTACTATAAAAAGAACAGATGTGTCAATAGTACTCATATTCTCTACTCATTTTATTGCTCAGTTACTTTCTGAAGTAATGGAGTACTTTCACTTTTACTTGTAAAGTCTACCACTGTCCTGCACTCAGCTGTGGTAAATTTAAACGTCCTGACGTTGTTTTTTTTCACCGCTGCAACACCGCGCATCGCCAGCAGGGGGCGCCCTTCCCAGGACAGCCATTCTACGGAAGACGAGTGTAAATATTTTTGTGACGTCTCATCTCCCGGATCACTGACATCCACCCATAACTTAAATGCGTGTTGAGGAGGTTTTGAGTAGGCCTGCTCCCACCACCATTTGACAAAACACATTAATGGAGATATTAAACTGTGCTGACATGCAATGGTCTAGTTCTACCACAGCCAGACCATGATAAGAGTTACCTAACATGTCATCCCTGTCTTGCCTGCTTCTCTGATTGTAAGGTGTTGTAACGGCAAAAATATTTAATTGTTTTGCTTTGAATTCTTCCATCTGAAGGCTATTGTTGTCTTGAATTGCTTAAAAAAGCAATAGACAAAAACTAAAATCAGCATCTAATCTAAACTGCATAAACTACCAAGTCACCAGTAAAACAATCTGTGTCAAATAAACATTAACATGATGATGATGGGAACATTAATGTTAAAGTGTTGCCCACATATGCCTCAGAAATGTGAAATGTCCAGGCTTTCATAAGTTTACTTGATCACCCTTAATAAACACCAACAAAAACCTTGTTTCTGAAACTTTCATTTAGTATAAAACATTTATTTCTGCATGAAACTGTACACACAGTTATGAGGCTGCCATTTTAATTCTTTTGTTGATTGAATGATTAATGTTTGGTGACAAACAGTGAATATTTATATATTTATTAATATATTTATAACATATTCAAATGATTCATATTTAACGTAAAGAGAAGCAGCACTCTAATATCTAAAACTGGAGTTATCACAGTCTCACAAGGATCAACTAATCAAATTCATTATTTCACTTCTATAAATTACGTCCGGCTGTGGGTCAGAAGGTAGAAGGTAAATACAGATGCTTAACAAAATCCCTGGTTAGGCTATAAGAATTCACAACTATTTGTGATCTGTAATAATATTATTTGGAGTGAAGGACTCAACATTAACTAATTATCTGCACCACTGATGGTACATTCATATTGCATATAGATAATGACACAAATCATACAGCAACAGCTTCCCAAGAGGTTCTCAAGGCAAAGAAATGGGATATTCTTCTCTGTCTAAGTCAGTTACCTCAAATCACTGAAGCAGGAGACTAAAACGAAAGAGCTGTGAGGGAGGTAGCTGTGGCATCATGAGGTTTCTCCAGGTACTCTGGTTTGTTCCCACATTTCTGAGAAAACATTCAACAATTCCAAATTGATCTTACAATCAGAATTAAGTCATGACATTCAACAGTTGGTGGCTTGTAATTCATCTTACAATTGGCACATATTACTAATACATTTTTAATTAAATCTGAAAAAGCTTAAATTAAATTCAAGTTCTGTCTCTCCAGCTTATTTATTTAAAACTGTGCTGCTGTGAGGCGCTGTATTTAGCTGGACTCAGTGATATCCATGAAACAGAGGGAAGGTTTGAAAAGGGTTTACTGAAATATTAGCAGAAACTGAGGATGAGCGAACAGCCGGAGATGCCGAGGAGGAGGAGGAGGGACTGGGAGGGGCAGGATTCACCGGGGAGTCTAAACCCAAGAAACACAGGCAGGTTGGGATGGAGACTGTGGTGAGTGAGAGGTTATGGTAATTTACTCACAAAAGACATGAGTGGGTGAGTGTTTCCAGATGAGAGGACGTACTGATCCTCCCGCGTTCTGGTCAAGGCTTTTGGACACTAAACCAGAGATATTTTGATCCAGACTTTGAGGAGACCAATCAACAGATGGAGAGGGGGAGGAGACATTCAAGTCCAACTGTGGACGCTTGCTCTGGTATTCACAACCCAAGGACAGAGGAAGTAGAGCGAGAGTGGCAAACATCATAGGGATGACGCCAGTGCCAACACGGTATGCAATATCCCATGTGGATGGCATCAAGTCCAGCTTACAACTCTGTGAAAAGCCCCAGCCCCAGCCGCAGACATGGCTGCTCTCCACCAACAAGGACATGGACAGAAAAGGAAGCGATGTGAGCTTTGTGCCCCAAGAGACAACAAAACAAGCCTGAGATGCAAACAAACAAATGTGATGCCTATGTTTACAGGGCCCACTCTGACCTGTGTCACACGCCACTCATGTGCATTCATTCATATTAACACATGCATGCGCACACACGCACGCACGCAAACACACAAACACACACACGCACACACGCACAATTTCATGTTGATATGGTCCTTGGTTTTCCAATTGTTTTTTACACTATGTTCATTACGTTATATAGTATATGTAGATAAGTATTAAATATAAAGATTTAAATAGAGCTCTTCCACATTTTCTTATTTTCCAACCTGCAGACCAAACAACACGCACGCACGCGCGCACGCAGGCAATATGTGTAATACGCAGACATTGTACAGTGATAAATAATTCAAATGTAATATACATTACAAAGGTGAGGCACTATTAAATATAGTATATGTAGATAAGTATTAAATATAAAGATTTAAATAGAGCTCTTCCACATTTTCTTATTTTCCAACCTGCAGACCAAACAACACGCACGCACACACAC
This sequence comes from Microctenopoma steveboyesi, assembly GCA_032359275.1. Taxonomy (NCBI): domain Eukaryota; kingdom Metazoa; phylum Chordata; class Actinopteri; order Anabantiformes; family Anabantidae; genus Microctenopoma; species Microctenopoma steveboyesi. The sequence goes on along the minus strand of JAUMHF010000021.1, from coordinate 20,103,797 downwards.
ACACACACACACACACACACGCACACACACACACACACACACACACAGTTATCCTCAACTGACTGGTCCACATACGGCACTAACCAATGACTTCACTCGTATATGGGGCGGGATCTGCGGCAACCAATAGAAATCCAGAGTGGTTCCGGCCCGTTTCGGGTAAACTCGTACGAACTTGCCTTCGACGATAAAAACCGAGCCCTCATGTTTCCGTCCCTCCCTCTGTTCCTCCGTCTGTCGGCCAGGCTGCCGCTGCATTCAACCTGCCTGGAACAAAACACCTAAAAACTACAATGTCTGAGAAACTTACCTTCAAAGTTGGTAAGTGTCGAGGTGCACATCTACCGCTGTGCTTATAAGTCAAGTGGTGATGTAGCATGACGGCTAGCTAGCTAACATGCGGTTAAGTTTATGGTAACGTTAACGTGTGGTGTGAAAGTAAGTTACTTAAAGTTAGCCAGCAATTATACAAACAAATAGAAACTAACACGGGAATAATATGGCTAACATGTATTTAGTTTGTTTGTCCGAGCCTTTAAAACGTTAGCTCCTAACTCGCTCGACTGTTTACTCTCCATCTAGCATATATTAACGTTTAAGCGCAACGTATTCTTGGCATTTAGCGAACAGTCTTTCTAAACCGTAACATGTGAATTTCCACTTTTGATGATCCGACATGGCAGATTTGAATCAAATCTCCCAATGAATCAACATGTAACTGTCACAATAGCGCCAAACGTGGTGCTTCGCGGTGAGCCTAAACTTCATCCGCCGTCTCTGGGGTTTGTAGTTCATTGGCGGAGCAGGGGGCGTTACTCTCCTGGCTCCGAGTTACTCTCCAAACTACAGTTCCCGTGATGTCTGGCGCCTGACCGCCAGGTTCTTCATGAGTGACAGGAGCAGGCAGAGATTGAGCTGCACTGTGCGAACACATCGTAGTAATACGAGGACTACACGTGGTCCTGTGCACAGTTATGAGAGCAGAATACGTTTTTTTTAATGTTATAAACTTTAAAGTTGGGAAGCAGATATTTTCTTGCTTCATGTTATTGCTATACTTGTGGAATAGGTAAAGCCAATGAATACATGGACATTTACTTGAACTACATGCATGGAAAAATAAATGCACGTTTACTTAAAAATGTTAAACATGTGAAAAAGAACTGTTGGTCATTATTCATTGTAAATAATTCCATTGCTACATGTCCTTCTTAGTTACCAAAGTGACAACTGCTATACATGTAAAGCAGCTGGTTTTGAAGCAAGAGATGTTACACAATCTGCTAAGAGATAGCTAAAGAGCAAAGTCTACATGTTATCCATTGACTGCATGCAATCGTGTACAACTCTGTGGCTGCGTAGGCTGGTCAAGTCTCGACATGAACAAAATAACACATTTACTACAAGCAGTCGATCAATGCTTAACACTTACCAGTCCCCATGCCAATCTCGCATATAGTCTGTCTATAGTAAAAGGTGTTGCAATGTGTCATTTCTTTATAGCTGACACAATCAAGCAAGCAGCTAGGAAGTTAACTTGAATCTCTGGGAACTGTTAAATGTTTAACGATCAACGGTCAACGATCTACAGTGATTAGTTGACCACAGTTAATTCCATCTATAGCTAACTTGACAATTGATTAATTGGATGGTTTTTAAAGAAAAATGCAGTTTGCTGGCTGATGATGGCAAATGAAATATTATTGCCAGATAAAACCAGATGGTGAGAAATGTTACTTAAGGCTCGGATGAGCATTTGCCACATGTTATTTGGGTTTTGTTGTTTTGTTTCCTTATACTGACCTGATTTGACTCTTTTTTTTTTTTTTTTCATAAACTGTAACTATGAACTTGACAAATGACTTACTTCAGAAGCTCATTTATAGGCTAGTTATAAGTGACTTTGAATGGAGTTTAAACCCCTAGTCCTTTTTGTACTTGTTGCCATGCTCATATGTCATCTCTAGTTAGTAGTTAACTGAGCTCAGTGCAGGTGACTTTACACTGAACTGTGTGAACTCCCTTCTTAATCCTTTCTGGTCAGCTCATTCAGCCTAGTGCTGGTTCAGCACATTTACCCTGGCAGGGGTGTTTGAAAAGGTTGCACTCTGTGCGTTTAATAGAGTAGGTTGTTCATGGAGTCTCCCATCTCCCACCCTGAGGTGTACTTCAGCATCATGGTACTTGGCTTAACATTGTCTCATTTCTTGTTCACGATGACGATGCTTGCTTTCGTATCATGACCTTAAACCTATATCCAAATTGAAGTATGGGATTAGCGAATTGTCTGTCTTGCGCTTGCACTTACTTAGTGACCGTTAAAACTATGCCGCCCCAAGCCGCACCGCTCCAAAGCAAGTGAAAAAAGTTCACTTGCTTTTCACAGGCAAAAGTTGAGGCCTGGTTGTTTCCACCAGTTACAATGCAGCTTAGTTGCCTCCAAATAACTTAGTTTATAGGTGGTTAGTCAACGGTTATTGGTTATGGACAAAATTCATTCTGGTTTATTCATTCTCCAGTCTCATGTACCAAATGCATCGTCCCTTAAACAAATTTGTAGTACTGTGATTTAGTAAGAATGCATGCACCACCTGCCAATAAAGCATTAAAAGCTGCACTTGCACATCAGCAAAAGCAACAGCAGCTACGTACACCTCAAAATCCCGCTGTCTCTCCTAGCTGACATCAGCCTGGCCGAATGGGGGCGAAAGGCAATCGATATTGCGGAGAATGAGATGCCTGGCCTGATGAAGATGAGAGAACTGTACGGTCAGACCAAGCCTCTGAAGGGTGCCCGCATCGCCGGTTGCCTCCACATGACCCTGCAGACCGCTGTATTAATCGAGACCCTCACTGCCCTCGGAGCTGAGGTAAAGTTTAACCACATAACGAGCATCTTTGGAACACACTTGCCAGCCTGAACTTTAGCAGTTCAGTTACAGCATTAGCAGACTTTTTGGGGCAGCACTGTTGGCAAAACAAACCACCTCCCTTTTGATTTTGTCTTTCTCCGTTCTTAGGTTCAGTGGTCAAGCTGTAACATCTTCTCCACTCAGGATCATGCTGCTGCAGCTATCGCCAAATCTGGCATTCCAGGTAACACCTGAGCCTTTGAGTTGTTTAAGAGAATTGCATTTGTATGTTACTTTTAAATCTGCCACAGCAGAAATGTTTGCATTTAATTTCACGTTGAAAACATGCTTGATTTAAAGTCCTTAGATATCATGTCATTTTGTTTACTGCCAGTTTGACTCTGGAATGTAACGGATTGTATTAGTCTGAGTATATTACGATCACATTTTGATTTAAGGAAACATTTCTTTAATGAAATTCTGTAAGTAAAGTTGGATAAAAGCGTCTGTCAAGAAAAGAAAAAGTACACCTCGCTCCGACAGTTATGTTGTTACAGTAGCACAAATTATTAACAAATAAAGACAAATTTCTCACCAGATATTGAAGTGATTTTAATGCCCCTTGAGGCGTTGCAGCCCAACTGTCCGTGTTGCAGCTGTGTCATAAGGTGGCAGAGAGAGACTGGTGGTAGTCTGCACTGAGACTCTCAACACTATGGGGACTCGGCGTGAATCTCACCACCAACAATTAAAATTTTCATTCAGGCTCGTCAGTGCCAGTGTGCTTACATTATGTCTACTCCGCTGTCCCTGTAGTGTATGCATGGAAAGGTGAAACTGATGAGGAGTATGTGTGGTGCATCGAACAAACCCTGTACTTTAAAGACGGTCAGCCCCTCAACATGATCCTGGATGATGGAGGAGACCTCACCAATTTAGTCCACCAGAAGCATCCCAAACTGCTGGCAGGTCGGTTTGTTTACACCTACACAAGGAGCCGTTTATGTAGCATTCATAAATGTACTTTAGATTTAATTACTACCTTTTTTTTGCCATGTTATTGACATGATGAAAGGTAAGTATGATTTCTGACATGGAACTCTGGTTGGTTGCTTGATCTCATCAAACCAAATTATGCTGACCAGATATTTGTCTTATTTTTACCACGGGTATAAATCTTTTCCGGACATAACATGAATATATTTTCTAATGAATATCTGCCCCTTGAGGCGTTGCAGCCCAACTGTCCGTGTTGCAGCTGTGTCATAAGGTGGCAGAGAGAGACTGGTGGTAGTCTGCACTGAGCCTCTACACACTGAGTGCTCAGAGTGAATCTCTCCACCAACATTTGAATACATAAGATGGACTGCAGCTGCATATAACTTAAAATATTCTGACTCTGATAGCACACCATTAATACCATCACATGCCGGACTCTGATACTATAACCACAATATTAAAACAGAGACTTAATAGACTTAATATTGTGGCTGATGATGATGTTATCAAAGAGCTGTGCTAATTATTTAAGTCATTTCTCCAGTGCTTTAGGAGAATCGGTCATAAATGTTGACTTAACTGATTTTTGAGTTACGTTGCCATTTGTTTTCAGGTATTCGTGGAGTGTCCGAGGAAACCACCACAGGTGTCCACAACCTGTACAAAATGCTGAAAAAGGGCGAGTTGAAGATCCCTGCCATCAATGTCAACGACTCTGTCACAAAGGTAGCCAGCCAACTTTAATCCTGTCGTGTGAAGTGGGTGGACGTAGTAGCTCCAATTCCTGTTAAACAAGTAGTTGGTTCTTTGTTGCGGCTCGTCATGAGCGTTACAGTAACTTACTTTGATAAGTGTGACACCTGGCACACAGTGGGACCTCATCAATCTGCCCTTTTATTCTGTCTAAAAAAAGGTTGAGATCACTTCTTTTTCTGCCCTTGCAGAGTAAGTTTGACAACCTTTACGGCTGCAGGGAGAGTCTGATCGACGGTATCAAGCGTGCCACTGACGTGATGATCGCTGGTAAAGTTGCTGTGGTGGCGGGCTATGGTGACGTGGGTAAGGGCTGCGTCCAGGCATTGCGTGGCTTTGGAGCTCGTGTCATCGTCACCGAGATCGACCCCATCAATGCCCTGCAGGCTGCAATGGAGGGTAGGCAATGAAACCTCCAACTTATAGACCAAGTGCCACTTTGTTTTTGAGTTAACTGCTGATTTTTAACACAGAGAGCAGAATGTGAACAGAGTACTATCATGGTTTGTCGGATATTTGGCCTGTGTATGAGTGTTGAATCATGGTTATCCAATCTTAATCTGGTTAGGTTAAATGGGGGAACTTTGAAGTTTATTCTTGCGCAGTTAATAAAGTATGCAGCGCTTATGTTTTGCTTTAGAAATCTCTATTCAGACTGCCATCCATTATTTCAGCACTAAATCTACCATGAATTCCCAGTTATATTTGCTTTTCCTCCTTTTCCCCTCCCGCACTGTAGGCTATGAGGTTACCACCATGGATGAGGCTTGTAAGGAAGGGAACATCTTTGTCACCACCACTGGCTGTGAGGACATCATCCTGGGACAGTAAGTTTCATAAACGGTCATAGCTGTCCAAGTGAAGTGTGTTTGAATCGTTCAGATATTGTGTCTAATTTTACCCAGTAACAAGCTGCATGTTATTTATTGTGTGCATTCACCTGTAGCCACTTTCAGAACATGAAGGATGATTCTATCGTTTGTAACATTGGTCACTTTGACTGTGAGATCGACATTAACTGGCTCAACAAAAATGCTGCAGAGAAGGTCAACATCAAGCCGCAGGTAGGAGAAAGTCAAACTATACAGTCTAACCAACACTGTCAAATTATTTTTAATTTAAGAAATATTTAAATGAACCTCTTCACTGTTTGTGATTTTAGCTGAATTTTCATTTTCCTGCCACATTGACAGCAGCTGTAAATCTTCCTCTCTTCAGGTTGATCGCTATCATCTGAAGAACGGGAATCACATCATTGTCCTGGCTGAGGGCAGACTGGTCAACCTGGGCTGTGCCATGGGACACCCATCCTTTGTAATGAGCAACTCCTTCACCAATCAGGTACTGTGTGTGTGAGCTAGAGGCAGAGCCAGAGAAGGGACATTATTACATGCTGTGATGCCAGTTGGTGTGATGTCGTCGCTTTTCTTTTCCTGTAGGTGCTGGCTCAGATTGAATTATGGACGAACACTGCTAAATACCCCTTGGGAGTCTACTTCCTTCCAAAGAAGGTCAGATGTCACCCTGTAATATGTGTTATCGGAACTATGTTGGACAAAGCTAGTCACTCAGTGCCCTGTGAAAAGCCTGAAAAGTGTTACCTGGATCAAATGAGATGTTCTTGCCCCTATAAATTTAACAAAGTAATTCAGGAAGGAGCTGGTACGAAATGGGGCTGGTCCCAATTATCCAGATATTTGTTCGTAAGGGCCTGACATCCCTCTCACTGACTGCAGTTACAGAGGGAACACTTTATACCATGACGAGACAAAAGCTTCATCTAACTACTCTCTGCTTCTCGTTTCTTTTTTTATTCCTGCAGTTGGATGAGGAGGTGGCAGCTGCCCATCTGGATAAACTGGGAGTGAAGCTGACCAAGCTGACAGACAAACAGGCCAAGTACCTGGGTCTTCCTACCGAGGGACCCTTCAAACCAGACCACTATCGCTACTGAGTCCCCTTCCAGGCTGAAGGAGAAAGGAGAAGGAGGTGTGGATAGAAGGCTGTTGGTGTTTTGTTGTAGCAGAGTCTTCTGGGTGGGAGCACCTGAAGACTTTGGCCACTATTGGGAAGATAATCTTTTTTAAATTATACAGAGACCTTGACAGATTTGTCCTTTGTCACTTAAACAAATTTAATTCCAAAACTAAAAAAATGTTTTCATAAGTTGCATCATTTCGCTGATTCGAGAGATTTGGCATGGCTGAAGTTCCGAACCAGCATCTTGATCAGAAAATAAAACCTAGTCCATCAGTCACACCATAGAACTGTATCTACCCTAAGCTTCTTTCAGCTTTTGTACTTAAGTTCTTAAACCTTTTCCCCCCCAGACGAACCATTCAAATCCACATCCATGCAAACGGCTCACGACCTTTCTCATCACCATATTATTTTCTTTCTGATACACCAACAAACACTGAAACCTTCTGTCCTCGGCTGTCTTTTCTCATCTGTGCTCATCTGTAATGGCATCAAGTGTTACTGTGACTGTCAAACAACAAGACGCTTTCTATCATTCCTTCTCTATTAATGGAACAAAAACTGATGCTTTTCTATCTCGGCTCTTCTCTCGGCCTCGCCTTTCTTCTGTAACGCAGAGAATCAAGGTCGCCTTTTTTCAATGTGTTCTCGTCAACGTTGCTTTGTTTCGGCACTCAATAAAAACTGTGCAAGAAGTTTGAAGTTGCTCACAAAATGCTCAGTATTACTTTACTTGGTTGATTGGTACAAAGTGAAAAGAAGCCCTGCTGCCAAAGGAACCACCAAAGCACATTACGTTTAACCTGATTTTCAGGCTTATTATTTCTGTTGCCTCATCCTCCTTTTTATTGTGATTATTTAAATGGACTCGGCACATAATTCTTTACATTTGTCACTGTAGTTGGATGTAAACGGACCAGTGGTCCCAGCCTGATGTTCAGAGTTCAGCACTGCTTGCAGATTGATGGATGTTAAAACTGTCAAGTGTTACAAAATAAAATGTGGACTTGGATTCTCATATGGTCATGGGTAAGAAACATGACCCATACTGACAGGCAAAAATGAAACTTTAAACATGAAAAGATCATCAAAAAGCTTTAATGTAACAAAAATGATATAAGTATTTAACACATGAACAAGGGGTCAGTGCACTGACACTGTAGTAGTCATATTTTGCAAAGGAATCATTGGTGTCTTGTCTCCAGAATCCAAAGGGGCCAAGGATCCCAGATGCAAAGCTCCGGTATGATTGTCTACTGTAAAAGTCTTCCAGGCTTCAGTCGGAGCTTCTATTTTGTTATTAAATCCAGTTAACTGACAAAACCTTAACCAGATGTCAAACCAGCAGAAGCGATGCAGATGTAAGCAGTCATTTCCAGAACCACGTAGAGGTGGGCTGGAAAGACTTTCCCTAAAATAATATGTGCACATGTGAACACTGAAAGATGTTTTATGTAACCATTTCTCCTGCTCTGACTGGTCACGGATGCATCCTTTCAAGTGAGAGTCAAGTGAAAGAAATGTGTTCAAATGCTCTGCTTAATCAAATCAAGTGACTGTAAAATTTATAGTTTTAAGTAAATAAATCTTTGTTTCTCTGAGCTGCAGTAAAAGTTTTTCAGAACACTAATTTTATATTTAAAGAAAATCACCACTTTGAGTGGATAATTTGAATGGTTGAAGCCCTGCAGTGTATGATGAAAGTCTACTTTACTTACCTCTCAATTATTCTAAAGGTTATTGGAACAGCAGCTTTATTTATTCATTTATTATTGACTTACAAATTGGTATGATGGCTATAAATTAGTTCATTATTGTTCACAAAATAGTAAATACACATGACAAAATGCATTCCTAGGCATGTAATCTTCATTAATTAGGGCATTAGTTTATAGTTGTAGAACTTACTAATTTAATTAACATTGTTCTCTACAAATGTGACAAAGTAGAGACTAATTAATACATGAAATATACAATACTATGTTTTAGGAAGTTGCTGTATCTCTTAATAAAACCTATGTAAGAGTTGCTTTAAACATGTACTGCCTCTCTGCAGTAGGATATGCTGAGTGAAGAGACTCAAAATGTAAAAAAACCCAAATAAACAAATTCCAAAATAGTGTATTTTCATATGAAATGTATGAATGTACCAGAAATTAGAAAAAAAATGTTCACAAAATACTTCCTTACAGCCACCATCAGTTTATCAAAGTCCTCAAGGCTGTTACGTATTCCGAAGATCAGCTTTCTTTACTGGAGTCATTTTCACCAGCAGGTGGCGGTGTGTGTTCTGTAATCTCTGAATTCTGATAGTGTAACATTATGGACAGCGCACTGTAAACCATGGCTGGGAGGGGAGGGTCGTTGGCGGTTACTTACTCACCAGCAGAAATGCAATGGTGCTTCTTCTTAGTCCAGCAAGTTGCTGACATGTATTTAAATCGACTTATATAGGCGTATATATTATAGTTAATATGACTGAAAACTCCGGTTTTGGAAGAATGTACTGTTCTATCATTTTTAAAATGGCAAAATATCACTGGATTCATCTGCAGACTTAAGCAACATCCATGTGGAGATTTTGACATGAAGTTGAATTGTGTTGAACACTCAACACTGGTTTTATTCTGAGCAACTGGAAACTGTCTTGAGAGTTGAGGTAACAGACAAACTGTGGTTGCAGTTCCTTACAGGAGGGACATCATGTAGTGTTAATATGAGGCGCTGATGTGATAAAACACACACTAAAATGTTTTTCCACCTATTGTCTTATTTTTATTTTTTTTATGTATTGAAACAACTAAAATACACATATGGAATAATGTAGTGGAAAAAAAGCACTGAACAACCCAGAATATGTTTTCGATCTTCTTCAAAGTAGCCACCTTTTGCTTAGATGACAGGTTTGCACACATATGAGTCAGCCTCGTGGGGTCACCTGGAAGGATTTTTCAACAACCTCGAGGAGTTCCGAGAGGTGTTGAGTACTTGGCTGCTTCTCCTTTACTGTCTTCTTCTGTGGCTGATGGACTTGTCTTGTGTGTTTACTGTCTCTTGCCATAATATGGGTTTGTACAGTACTGTAGTTAGATTCAAGATCCAAAGAAGTTTATTAGGGAAATTAAATGTTGATACTTTTTAAACTATGAGAAAATATAATGAATTATGTTCTTGTATTCTGGGTTATTTTATGCTTTTGGTTGACTACATAATTTCGCTTTTGTCCCGTCATAACGTCTGTGTGTTTAGTATGGGGGGAAACTGTGCTTCAGTTGGTAGGGCATTTGTCCATTATTCCCAGGGTTGATAGTTGCTTTCCTGAGTCCTGGCCCTGTTCCTGGGCAAGTTACCGAACCCCGAATCCATGGCGCCGTAAGGTGGCTGTTTCCACAGGGAGTTGATAAAGTATCTATGTATTACTTTTGAAATGTTGACAATAGTAAAAAATATAGAAAAACCACTAAAGGGATGGCCTAAATATAGAAGCCAAATTTCAGTGTACAACACACAGTGAAATGTATCCTTAACCATTATTTTGAATCTATTACTCTATTTTATTTTGAGAAAATGGAATCACTGCCATTCAGAATACCTTGCCTCTCGCCTGATGACAGCTAAGATAGTCTCCAGCACTACTGTGACCCTTTAGGGTTGAAGCAGTTAGAATGGGATGGATGGATGGAAAGTTAAAAGCCTAAAGGTTTAAGGTTTCAGAGGCATGTTGATCAACCTCAGTGTTGATTTAAACATTCTCATTAGTAGACTCATAAAATGTTTACTCTCAGTTTAGAAGATATGCAGTGGGAGGTATTAAATACTTTTTGAATGACAAAGTGTGATGTAAAACATGAAAGTTTGTATTCATACTGGCTTTAATAAAATCAATTGCTTTCCGCCCCAAAGTAAACACATTATAACGACAAAGGTAAAGAGCTCCGGATCATCCATCGACATGCATGTGTTTTTGTCAACAAAACTGAAAAATATGGATATTGATGTCAGTGTTATTTTATATTTGTGACAAAAAACAATCCACTGAATGTGTTAAGCTTTTTTGGCAGTATCAGTCTTACATTTTACTAAGTTTTAACAGCCAAAGGACAATTTTATCCCAGTTTACACAGCTGCTGGCTAGTATTAGAGACGTGATGCTCAAAGTCCCCAAAACTAATTTCAGGTGGATTTCTGAGCACCAAAAGAAATTAAACACTGAATACAAGCCGGCTTTGCCCCTCTCGTTCGACAACTGCACCCCGTCAAAGTGAGGATGGATGTGGTCAGTAGCATTAAATCTTGGGTGAGGATCTCCTTCCCTCAACCAGGGCATTAAGAGTAGGACGTGGGTGGGTATTCCAGCATGACAATGATGCAAAACAAACGGCCCTTTTTGAATGCATTTTTGTTATTGTTCTGTCTCTGGCTGTTCAAATAAGCCTATCATTGATATTATAGACTGATCATTTCTTATATAATTAACACCAGTCTTTCTTTGCTGTAATTTGTGCAATTTGTTATTGGTTGTGAAAAAATCTTGCACTTTGCTGTCATAGTTTGATAACATATTCAAAAAAACATATACTATTTGTGTTTGACATAAATTATCAGTCCAACCCTAGTTTTAGGCGTGTGATGTTTAAGGTTCAGAATATACCTAAATACATCTGTAGGGCAGGTGTTTAAATTATGCTATGTGCCATCACTGTGTAAAGCCTAAGGGTGGAAGAGCAGATGAGGTCTCTTGTCTTTTTTAGCTGCTCTACTTAGACTATTTCTGTAATGATTATTAATTTTTGAAAATAAGGAAACTATAAAAATGGCTGGAATGGTTAGAACTTTACAGCTAGAGTCCTCGGTTCGAATCCAGGACAGCCAGCAGGACTTTTTTATGTGGACATATTCTCCCTGTGCTTACATTGGGTTGGCATACAGTTAGGTTAGAGGTGATGATATGTTGCCTGTAGGTTTGAGAAGAATGTCTCTGTAAATGTCTACCCTGAGATAAATGGGTGATGGTTCCAGTATGCTTGCGATTCTTAAAGGGGCACTACACACGTTTAATTTTTGCTGTTTTGTCTAGTAGAACCCTCTAGTTCTCTCCAACTCATGAAAGAATAGACCTGACTTTGGGCACCATGTGGTGACTTATTACAGCATCAACAGTAACCCACCATTGCCTGACTCACCCCATCCTGTTAATCAGTGAATTAGGATGTATCTTACATGTGAGCATATTGTCATATATGTGGCAAATTTAATCAGGTTGCATATATATTCTTCTGAAATGTATTTTGTGCCCCAAAACAAAACATTTACCACAAACAATGCTGTTGCCTCAAGTACTGGCTTTAAAACAACTGCAAAGAGTTGGAGGTAAAACTTAGATTTAGGAAATTTATTGCAAGTTTTACAGTACATCACCATTTATTGTCTCTCAGCAGTCAGTATTAAAAAAACAGATGTTGAGACAAACACGCAACCTGTACTGATCCATGGCGCTTCCAGTGCAGAGCAAATTAATGCAGTTTCTAAGGTTTCTTTATAGTAGCTACCATAGTCATGAGTTAGTTTCATGAATATTAAAAGAAAACAGAATTATGCATATTCAGAAAGTGTGATTAGCAGTAATCTCTCTGCATATTTTGTTGAGGGCAGGACAGTGATGTGGTGGTTGCACTGCCACCTCATGTCTATAGGGTTGACTTAGAGTTTCTTCCTAACCCTAACCCTTCTCACCATCTAAAGACATGCAGTTGGTGATTCTAAGTTACCGATAGAGGTAAAAGTATGTGTCAGGAAAAGTGGTCATGATAATCTTTTATAAGAACATTATTTTATAAGGCTCTACCTCGGTGGCATAAACTACAAAGAGGCTTAGAGCATGTCTTGAAATTAATGAAATAGCCTCACAGTAGCTGCAACAAGGCGGCATTGTAGTGTGGTTTTTAAAATATGACACTGTTGCCCCCACCTGACCCCCACCTCTGATCTCTCACCCCTCATGTCCATGTTTCAATGGACACGTTGGACACGTGCAACAAGTTATGTTACAGGTTGTAACCTGAACCACGTATTTTGATCTGTATTCGCATTCCAGGCATCTTGGGAAGAATCAGCTCGAGTTTTTTTCTCAAATGATGGTGTTATTCTTTTGGAATCTGCAGCCATACTACAATAACTCCCTTATCTTTAGAGAGAGACAGCCAGAGAGGACCCCTGGGGGGAGCTATTTCAAGATATATGCAATGGATTAAATGAGAGGAGAGAGACTGTGTTTTGGTTTGTGTCTGGTGTGACAACAAACCTTATTGAAAAGGTTATGTCTTTAGAATTGAAAATGATCTGTAACAGCCCACCACACATTTAGCCAGTTGCCGGTATTTTTCACAGACTAAATGAGGCCTGAAAGGCCCAGGCGCATGGTTGAAAACAGGATTTGTCAGCAGATTCAGAATAACAAGGACTTCAGTGAGGTCACACACTGTGTCCCACTTGATGAGCTGGATCCCCTGTAGTCCTCATTTGTTCTCACATTATTAGGGTCACGGAAGTCGGTCCAAATTCAAGGAATTCCTTTTGATGAAGCTGCAGGCCACATATGTGGGTACACACAGTGGATTACTATCTAGTGCTGGTGATTTCCTCAGAGCATTCAGGTGACCCTTGTTAACTTAGTAGGAACGCTGGTTTACCAAAAGCTACCAAAAGAGTGTCTGAAATCATTAAGACGATTATAACAAAACTTTGTTGCATTCCTCACATGTTTATCATTTCAAGGATGTCAAATGGCAACCATGGAAATGTTCAGTTTAGGAACTGATATCCAAAAGTACAGAGTTGCTATTTATGAAGATAAAGGGCTCATTTTGATAAGGAAGTGTGGGATCAATTTGAAACGAAAAACACACCTTTGAGACACAATGTGAGGGATGAAAAAGCCTGTAGTGTGTCACATGATATGAAAGCTGCCCTCAGATAGAGCTTTAATGAGGCCTTTAAGTCTGGACAGTGTACGATTCTTCACTGTGCCTGGTGTCCCACCAGATCCACACCTGCAGCAAAATTTGCCAAAAACAACTGTCAATGCGTGAAGCCCATGGCTTATAGCTTGTTATCAGCAGAAAACAACATTGTTTTGTACATAAAAGCTGAATAAAGACCTTAGAACAAGCTCAGGCAAGTGTGTATGACAAAGTCAGAAATCCAGTGAGCTACAGTATATATTCCTTTATTGTCACTGTACAAGTACAATGAGATGTTGTTTTGAACATGGCTCTGGGGTTTTAGGTTGTTTGGGCAAACAGGGTTCTCTGGGGGGGAGTTTGTGTCAAGGGTGTGTTCTTAACTTCACCAGGTAGGTTTTTTTTCTAGTGGAAGAAACCACCTCGTAGGTTTTAACATTGTTGTGCACAGGAGTAAGCACAGGACACATTTAAAGCTGGCCATGGTCGATAGGTGTAACAGCACATGCAGCTTGGGACTGTTTTTCAGTGCCCATGCCACCCCTGTAAACTGAGTAAGTTGTGTGTTTGTATAATCCAGGAGTATTAATGTTTCTTAAATGTCTTTTTGTCTGTTTTTATGAGAAGCTGCTGCTGCTGCTGCTTGACTTTGACAAAGACCACAACACCATAGCTCTCACGCACCTCATCTGCTCTGTTACACAATTCCTGATCGTTATGTAGTTGTGAGGACACTCATATTGCATTCCCTTCCACCCACTAAAATCTCAACCACCAGATTTAAATCCTTAACCCGACCACAACCCCTCAACCCAATTCTAACCCATCTAAGTCTATTTCTAAGTTTTTCCTGTCTTTTCTTTAGCAGTGTTCTCTTGCTCTGAAGCAAACTGCTCAAACAATTTTCAATGTGGAATACTGTGGCAAACATTCAGGCACATATATAAATATGTCTTTTTTACAATCAGAATCAGCTTTATTCGCCAGGTATGTTGCACATACAAGGAATTTGCTTTGGTCTTTTGTAGCTTCTCTAGGACAGACAGAAACAAATACAGTAAATTAAAGACAAATTGTAACAAGACTGTGCAGAGGCTTAAATAGAGAGACTGATTGCTAATAAGTGACAGCTGGAACTAATTAGGGAGTGAAGGTGGAGAGAGAGAGGGGAGTGGTCAAGGTGAGGGAGGAACAAAGGACACATGAGGGCTGGAGGAGACATGACACTGACAAGAGGCTTTCTTTAAACAACCAAAATGACCAATATGGGACAAATCGTAAGGAAATTAAAGTGGACAAACCAGCTGACAATTTTATCCTCTTCACATTATTTTTTATTTTAAAGGACCTGGAAAAAACTTACCGCACCACAAAAAAATACATGTAGGATGTTTACTGTAATGGATCATGGCAAAAAGTTTTGTGGTTGGATTGATTAAGCTGTCTGGCATGAAGGTGAAAGAATACTACAACACCACACAGATCATTAAAGAATGGCGAGCAACAATTTAAACATGTACAGTTAATTGCCTAAAATTGTGAAAATGGATCGTTCATCTAGAAGAGAAGCAGATAGCCATCTGATTCTGGTAACCCCTCCTAGCCAATGTCATAACTGTGAGCTTCAGTGGATCAGAAGAGTGCATATGAAAACAGTTGGACCTGCTGTGTGCAAGTAAACAGATCCTTATGTCACCTCTTCTTACTGCACAGTGCCCTTCAGTGGTTCTGGTGTTTTGTGCCTTCATCAGTTGCATTCCTACTGGGTCGCAGCAGGGGACAACTGCTTAAAAACCATTTAGCCCTTATTATTGCCCTGCTGGATCCATAAAGATTACCAGAACATCTTAACATGTCTGATGCGTGCTTCCTGGAACTTATACCGGACATGCAAGATGATTTCATGAAAAGTTCACCATAAAATGCATTTATGGCAGGCACCACTGGTGGTGCATTTACTTATACTACTGTTTTAATAAAAGGCTTCATGTTTTACAGAATTCCATAAATTCTACTGTGGGCTTTTTACAGGTAAATAAAACAGAAGAGCTTGTTGTCACTGTTCAGTCCTGTACCCATATCTTTTCCCTTTTTTTTTCTCAATTTACAGTTAAAACACTGCCGTTTAACGTTGCCCACATCAAACAAACCCCACCAACAGCAAGGGATGGCTCGTTGACGACATAGTTGTCAGTCTCAATCCTTGCGGTCATCTGTGGTCCTTATGCACGTTTCAGTCAGCTGCATATAGTGAGATTAAATCGTATGAAAATGTTATGTCAGCATCAAGTTTCTGAATATTAATCAAGAATCACATGCATTGCCTAAAAACCTGCACTCTGCCTACATCTGGGTGGCTATTGCTAACTTTGCTAACCGTTCTACAGCTACTACTGCCTTTTTACACATGCACAGAAGTAAAAAGAATGTAAGAAATCAGATTACCGGGTATACATGCACAGAGACATCGTGCTACTTGTGAGAAATCTATGTGTCATCTGACATAACTGGCATTATCAGATCACCAGAAATCGGTTAATGATCTGATTAGTATTGCGCATGTCAACGGTTCCAGTGATATGAGGGACAGTAAAGGTTACAAAATGTACAGTCATTTAGGAATCTGGGACCTAAAGACCGGTGGCACCCACCACCTCTAAAACACAATTAGTTTGACATCAGTATCAGTAACTGAAAACCCTACAGCAGGAAACAGCTCATTAGAGTTATAAATGTTTTCTGAACACTGGGAAAAAGTTGACTCACCACTTTCTATGTTGTTTCCTGTCTAAGACCATTAATTTCCTTACAGCATAGACACAAACATGTTATATATCAGGAAATGGCTGTTTTAAACAACCATATCCAGCTCATGGTGTCTCTATAATACAATGATAGTACAACAGATAGTTTGCTATCTAGGATAAGTCGGTGTGGATCAATATATCGATATACACGCCACATATTTTTGCTATATTACTATATTTTCTACTTTACTTTGTATGAAAGTTTCAAATCTTCAGTGTTGTCCCATGAGAATATATAATAAAATATATACACTCGCTTTTGTGACATACTGTATGTACAAAACATCAGCAACCAGATGTTAGGAAAAGAATGTGGACCTCACCAGCCGGATATCAAAATGAAACAACAAACATAAGACAGAGGGAGAAATTACACTCAGTCTTTCTACAGAAACTGGTCTGAGAAGAAGTCCTGGCTAACTGTCTGTCCGGAGATCAGATCTTTGGTTTGTTTTGCCTCCTCTTTTCTTTTTTCATTGTTTAAAGCAATGTGATCCATGGTAATGTTGCTTTGGTTTATACTAGTGATGAAATATGGTTAGAGTGCATCTCAAATCTGACTTGCAAACGTGCACCAGCCGCCACTGGCACAGACAATAAAATAATGAAAGGTGCGATTTATTTGCAGTTAAAACACACCACTGTACTGTCTGGCAACTGTCCAAAAAACGTTCCTTAATTAAATATATCATTATTAACATTTGACAGCTAGTCATATGATGATCAATCCTATGTAAAGTCTTTCCTCTTACATCTTCTTCTCTGGTGTACTCGCTTCTAATTCTGTCCTTCCTAGTCCTCCCATCTTCAGCTCTACCACCTCCAACGTGGTCTCTTTTTAAGCCACCATCTTCAAGCCATGCCTCATGGCAAGTCTCAGTACCACATTGTAAATCTTTCCTTTCACTTTTGCTGCTCTCCTTCTGTCACACATCGCCCCTGACACCCATCTGCCATGCCTACTGAACACCTTCAGCGTTGATCAGCCAAAAGTTTTGGTGTCTGATTGTGGGGTGTCAAGACACCTATCACATATAGCAAACATAGTCACTACCGAAGCTCAACAGATGAACAAATAATTTTAAGTAATATATTATGAAATACATATTATTATTGTATGCAATTTAATAATACCATAATAATATTCATTGTAACAATTGTGAGTACAACAAAATTAGGTCCCTGTGGTGTCCAAATTTTTAACTGGAACACAAATCAGGGCCCACATTAAGCCAGTCTTAGGTGTCGCTGCACTGGTTACATGTGTCTTTTAGAGTTCAGTTTTCATTGATAGTATATAGTATATATAGTATATATTAATAACTTACTAGAGTTCAAAACCTACACCCCAACAGCAATCATTTACATTCATATACATTTTCAACTCTTTTATATTATCCCTTCTTTATTATTTTATCAATTGGAATTCTATTAATGCTGAAGGTCAGATCACATTTTATTAGTCATTAATGCAGAAAACTAAGTAATTCCAAAATGTTTAATAAATTCTTCCCAACAACTTCAAATACAACCAATTAAAATGCATCTGGTGCCAGTAATGGTACTACAGGGTATTCATAAAAAAAAAACAATAAAAAAAATAGAGGAATGTTGTGTGAGGAGTAAATCTAAAAAGAAATAGGACTCATTAAGACTAGATGTAAGCTATGTTAAATCCATATTAAATTTGCACTCATATTTTTAACTGGTTCCAGAGGACGTCTGCAATCCATGAGCCATAAAGGCTTCATTTTAATCCCTTTTCCAGTAGATAATGGTTGTGGAAATGAGCCCCAGAGGTGTTACACAACACAGGAAGCAACACATTATGTTTCAGTTTAACCTGTCCAGTTAAAAGGATTTATAACTCTAAGTTTACAGCTTTGTTTCTTTCTAAAAGAGAACAGTCAAAATAGTTCAGTTAAATAGATTCAATTATAAGAAGAATATAGATCTACATTTAGAGAGGGATCAAACAGGGACCAGCAGCCACCTTACAGGCTGCTCTAGTTTTCCACTCATTTGTGAGAAGAGGTATGAGATGATTTAAGATTATGAGAATCCAGATGCGATCACATCAAACACACAATAATAGATCAAAGTCCCAACAACTTGTTAACAAAAGATACGTACACTAAGTTTTATAGTGCGACATTAAAAAACACAGTTGCACAAAAGGTTTTTAATATATTTCTGTCCTCAGGGCTCAGTGTTTTCTTGTTTGCTGAGGTTAAACCTGTTTTTTATAGTCCACCTTAAACTCAGAACAGTTCCTCATCTGCTCTTTCTCACCAACATTCTGTAAAGTCAATTTCTGTACCCTGACATGTTGACCTGTGTTTTACACTGGCTTGTTGTATGTAGACTAATTGTCTAAATTTATTGTACCAATAAAGTTTGATAACAGAGTCTGTTCTGATTCTAAATAAAATTCACATCATGTGGTCCGTGTTTGCTCAATCAGTGAGCGCCAAAGCATTTTCGAGTTAAATTACTTACTGATGGGGCGGCACAACGGTGTAGTGGTTAGAATCGCCTGGTTCCGGACCATAGGTATATACATGTAAAGGTTTATGTGAAAAAAAAAAGTTTTATTAATGTATGCTTTTGTGAGATTCTGCAAGTTCACCTAGGCCGTGCAATGTTTTTTTGCCTGCTGCTGTAGACTACTGTCATGTGCATCACAGTACCTTTGTGAAATTATTTGGGGTGATTTCTGTCTTCTTCTTCATGTGAGACATGATAAAAGCCTATAACCTTCTAATGCTGATTACATTAATAAATAGGATTAGACTAGATTGTGTTTCCATTGCCTGAGGGGATGTGGAAACCAGCAGGCTGCCAACTACCAGCCAGAGTCAGCTTACTGCTCACTTTCTAAATACCTGAATCAGTTTCTCTGTGCTACAACTTTATTAATGGAACAACAACAAATGGAATATTGATTGACTCTGACCAATGGTTATAGATTTGCAAAATTACAATTACCCTGGGCCAATATTACTCACATGTGCTTGTATCTAAGGCAAGTCTGCAACAGTTATTCATCCAACACAAAGTTTATCATCATATGAACCAAAGGCCAAAGAGTGATGACAACACACTAGAGTAGTTAGTTGAGAGGAAATCACTGATATAATGAAATAGCTGTGTTTAGTTTAATAAATGTATTTGAATAAGAAAACACATTAAAGGCAGATAAAAATTAACCTCTTTTATTTAATACAACAGCTCTTTAACCGTTCCACATTAAATATTTATATGTTAGAGTAAAGCAGAGCAGCAGGATGTTTTATTTGTCCTCCATTGTTTAAAGTGTATTTGATGTACATTAGAGTATTTCAAGAATAAGACATCATTTCCAGATATATGTCTGTATTTGCAGTATTTTGATGTAAAAATCACCAATTACCAAAGCAGACACTGTTCAGTCATGTCTTTATTATGTGAACTTTAATTTGACATCTTAATTGTGAGTCTGAGCTTGAGAAGTAAACACTGTATGTAAAATACAAAAAAATCATTGGAGGTGTTTCATGAAACCAACTTTTATTGTTTTGTTAATAGAAATGTAAGAAGAAAAACGGGAGTGAGAGCTTTAACGGACTTTAACAGAAATTGGCAGTTTTATTTTGTACCTACACCTTGTCTGTGGTGGTTGAGATTTTACTGACTTTCCAAACCAAACCAAACCAAACCAACATACAAATGTGGTTTTCATTTACACTCTGTTTTGCCAACTACTGAATTGCCAGTATTTGGTGGTGGAAATATGTCAACTATTAGACCCAATGCGTGGAACAAACAGGAAGCCCTCGTTAAGGAAATGTGTGTGTTATTAGTCCTAATTAATGCATGCTTTAAAGACCCATAAGCTTATGTGAACAATTCACAAACCCTGCAGGGACAGATTGATTGAAGTCTAAATTATAAAGTAACAGTCATTTCTACATTTTTCATTTTGGTCCTGGTTTTTGCTACTGCATGTTGTCACTACAAGAACTTATGATCTGCTGCATTAGAATATTTAGTCATGCTGTAAAATTCATTTGTCTTTGCATCCTTGAGCAACTAGTTAAGGGAGGTAAAAAAATAACTGCATCAATAAAAACGGAATGAATGAAACTGAATAATCAACATTGTTTATAGTGATTTAGTGTAATAGGTTTGAGGTTTGTGCACGTAGTATAACTGCAATGTTTCTGGTTCGTCTCCAGCCAGAGACTGTTCCTTGATGTTTTTTGTCGCAGTCAAACTATCAAATGAAGGTTTAACATGACAAAAAATGTTTTTTTTTACTTGACATCGCTGAACTTTGACTGTTTTTTTAAAGAACTGGTTAAGATGAACTTTTTCTCAGGATCAGAATCTGGGAAATATTGATTTACACTACCAATCAAAAGTTTGGACACACTTTACCATTGTCATGTCCTCAGCTTTGTTACCATCATTGGAAAATGGTTTACTAATAATAAATTATTTAATTTATTTTAATAATTTTTTTATTTTATTTTAATAAATCTAGGCCTCTGTAGGTTTATGTTAATAGTCTGTTTAAAAAAAGTTTAGTTTTCAGGTACAATAGACATTTATAACATGAACAATGCCGACATGTTCATTCTGGTCAAGTAGATGTTATAAAATCTGGTTTACTTTCACAACAGCTATTGAACTGAATTGAACAACAATGCAATTCAATTCAATTCACCTTTGTTGTCATTGCACCTTGTACAACGAAATCTGCAATGCATTGTGGGTAATAAATAATAAGGAGAGAAAATCTTGACCAGTTCCCTATCCATTAAAGAAATTATTAAAATAATCAAATCAAATTTGCTGATGCCGTGCAGGTAGCGGGCCCCGTTTCATCAAGTTCAGCTCAATTATAGCTCTTGGTATGAAACTGTTCTTCAGTCTGGAGGTACGTGCTTTTACAGCTAGTAGAGAGAAGCAGCTGTGACAGGGATGAGCCATTTCAGCCAGGATGTATATGGTTCTGCAAAGACTCACAAGCGTTTTGTGAAAATGTCCTCAAGAGGTGGTAACGGCAGTCTTATTATCTTTTTGGATATGTTGATGACTCTTCCGAGACTCTTCTGATCCGCCACTGTGCAGTTGACATACCTGGATGTTAGGCAGTATGTCAAGATGCTTTCAATACAGCAGTGATAAAAGGCTTTTAGTAGCTCTGCTGCTAGGCCGTTGTTTCTTAGTGAGCGCAGAAAATAGAGCCGCGGTTGAGCCTTTTTTACCAGGGCAGCGGAATTGGTGGTCCATGTAATGTAAGTCCCCAGTAATTTAAAGCCGGGAACTCTAAGTTGTTTTGTAAACACCATTCGCCCAAACTGTCTATTTCCTCTCTTTATGGTGTTTCATCATTATTCATTAGCCCAACCACCACTGTATCATCAGCAAATTTTACTATGGTGTTTGAGGAGTATGTGCAATGCAGTCATAGGCATAAAAGGAGTACAGCAGGGGACTTAACACACAGCCTTGTGGTGCACCATACTGGATGAGAGGTATGAGCCAAGTTTAACTGTCTGTGGGCAGTTGGTGAGAAAATCCTTGATCTACGTACACAGAGAGCTGCTTAGGCCCAGATCTTGCAGCTTGGCAACCAGTCTGCTGGGGACAATGGTGTTAAACTCAAAGCTGTAATCAATATATAGCATTTTGACATATGTCTAGTCAAGGTATGTTAGTGCTCTGTGAAGGACTGTGGTTGTAGCATACTCTGTTGATCTATGTGCTGTGTATGCAAAGTGATATGAATCAAGGTTATCAGGCAGACTAGCTTTGATGTGTTTCATAACAAGCCTCTCCAGACATTTCATGACAACAGAAGTGAGTGCTACCGGTCTATAATCATTCAAGGAGGTAATGTCAGTCTGTTTGGGCACTGGTAGGATTGTAGCAGTTTGAGGCAGGTGGGTACTGTAGCCTGGGTCAGTGAAAGGTTGAAAATGTCTGTGAATACTTGTGCAAGGTGGTATGCACACTCTTTGACCACCAACATCTGGCACTCCAGCTTTTCTAACATTTACAGAGCTAAGGGTTCGCCTCACCTCATGTGTTTGCAGTGGCTGGTCTGAAGCAGTGGTTATGGGTGCTTCTCTACTTTCACCTCCTATGACTTCAAAACGTGCAAAGAAGCTGTTATAGTCCTCTGCATGACTGGTAGAGCTGTCAGTAGATGTCACCTGGATTCGTCTGTAGTTATTACTTTACTTTACTTGGCAGACGCTTTTATCCAAAGCGACTTACAAGGAGAAGACACCAGCAATTACCATTCAGATTCTCGTAAAAGCGGTGATACTACAACAAAGCACCCTGATAAGGCCTAACTTGTCAAGACAAAGAACATGCATGGGAATTGTTTAGTGCTAGACAACATGTCAGTTATGTGTTGTATCCTATTTCACATCTGTGTTGGATTGTTATTTTTAAAATGCTCCTTAATGGTTTCCTTGTATGCTGCTCATTTCTATGTCTCCAGACTTTTGACTGGTAGTGAACATATTGTTTCCCTTCTCTGTGCAGCTGGTGACTTTGTGTGTCTGTCTGTCGGCGACGGGATGTGAGCTGGTGTCAGGGCACAAATCCACCAGCTGATCTCTCGAAGAGAGGTTTGTGGTTTGTGTGATGATGTTTATGACATGCTGGTTTGAGCTTCGATGCTGGGGCGTTTTGTGTGAAATGACTTGTAGATTTTTGCCGCCTGAACCCAACTAAAAGGAACTTTAATAATGTTGGACTCCAACAGCCATCATGAACCTGTTATGTCTGCTTGATTTCAACTCCTTGCTAGCTTTTTGGACTCTGTGTCTGTGTGTTTTGTCAGTTCCTCTTAAACTGTCTAGATCTTTTGATGCCCTTATGCAATACATTTAATTAATTTAAGAGTGGACTTCAGTTTCATTGATTTTTAGGGGGCAATAAAGAAACTAACAATTTGGCTGTATGGATGACTCCACAAAACAAACTGAGACGTGGAGTTAAATAATCATTGCACCTTTAGTATACAGTATATCTATTCTTTATTTATTTTTTAAACACAGTAAGCAGTTTTGATTTTACCTTGCTGACATGTTTCGGCTCGCACTGTAGCCTTCATCGGAACGGTGAAGCCAACATCAAACAACAGGACATCTACGAAATACCGTGCAAACTCTGTAAAAAAACATACATAGGAGAAACGGGACGCCAACTCAACACACGAATAATAGAGCACAAAAATGAGTGCAAGAAAGAAGCATGCCGGAAACACACAAGAGCAGCCAAACAAGAAGCAGAAATTACAATAAAGAAATAAGCCGTAACAGATCACTGCATAAGAGAAATTCACATCATGGACTGGGACAATATATGGATCATCAACACAGATCAACACAGATACAGAGGATGTATAAAAGAAGCGATTGAAATAAGGAGACGTGGACACTATGAACGGGGATGAAGGTGTCTATACACTGGATCACACATGGGACCGGGTCATCAAAAAGGAGGGATCTTAACTAAATATCTACAAAACACCAAGCACAAAAACACGGATCATGACATTAACTAAATTTCTTTAAACCCTCATTTCATTGCTGCATTTCTGTTTTTGGTGTCTACAACATTCCCATACCAGGATTTGGCCAATTTAGCCCATTATTTCCTGGCAGAGCTTTTAGGATTTGTTATATGGAATGGGAAGCTTATGTGAAACTCTGTAGTTTTCTCCACAGATTGTTTGGGAGGTTTAACTCTGGGTTTCGACGGTCTACTCAAGGACAGTCAGGAGCAGACTTCATGTCCTTCGAGACCTTTAAATATCACGTGGCAAGTGCAAAGTGGGCTATGGTTTCCATCCAATCTCACCACACAGAGGCTGTAATTGAGTGTTGCTGAGATAGCTGTTCTGCTTTGATGCTTTCAGCTTTTCAGGTGATGTGGTTACTTCTCAAGGCCCTTTACGCACAGTTACTCAGATGTTGCTCTGATCTAGTCTTGGACTTTATTGCTTAGTTGTTGCCCTAGCATGCAATCAACATTGTTGGACATTGTACACAGATGTTTGTGGCTTTTATTTTACCATGTCACATCAACTTTTGCTCCCACAAGGTAACAATCCGTTTTCAGACACGTCTAAAGAAAGATTTATGCAGCAGGGTTACTTAACACAACTTATAAAGGCCACAACAAAGGAATTGAATACTTATACTTATCATTCTTAAACTTACAAGGCACACACCCTACAGTCTAATGCAATACAATGAGGTCCTTTAATGTTTTGACTAGGTCATAGGAGTTGGACGGGCGTAACAAAAAATTAGAGTATTTCCTGCCTTTTCAGTGAGACAGTTCTGACAGAAGGAAGAATCGAAGGGGAAAAGGAAAACTCAGAGGGAGGACATGAAAAATTAGGAAAGAATGACTTAATGTGAGCGATGAAAATGAGGATCAAGCAGAATCGGAAAAGGAAACAGAACCAGAGTATAATGAAGAGGCAGATGAGGCAGAGAGACTGCTGGACTCCAGCTGGGCAGCATGGTATGTTTTTTATTTTCAGTTAATATAAATTCCAGTGTAGTAGCATATAATTTAAGTTAGTTAAGTTGCGTTTAGTCTTTATTGTCTTTGCATGTTCATTATATAAAACATAAAAGAGTTAGTTTTTAAACTTAATATACCAAATTTGCGCAGCCACACACACACCACCACAACCCAACGTCCTGCCAAAACCATAAACTTCTAATAGCTCTAAAAACATTTTTTCTTAACTTCTCTTTCCTCACACCTACTAATAGACGGATGGGCCTAGAGTAAGGATAGGACGCAAAAGCCAGCGAGACATTTTAAGGTAATGTCACATGGTAGAGGAATCGACACTGGTCTATGCTTCTGTGAATGCAAGTGTGCATTGTTGCTGCAAATGTACAGCGCTGTTAAAAACAACACTCATGCAGTTCTCATGCAGAATGTCAGTTCTGACAGGGGCACTGGCCACCATGGCTGTAGTCCTACAGCTATAGAGGGCTTTCTGGCCACGAGCAAAAACAGTAACAGCCATGACTGCAGTGAAATTTAGCTCACTGGTGCAGCAAATAAATATATTATATGATTATGAAAAATTCACTATGTTTTTTAAAATTGCACTTTCTTAGGTGATTTGCTTTAAAAGGCGCTCCGAAAAATGATGCCGCGATAGCAGGATCCCACTTTGTGTCTGAGTGCGACTTGATGCTAAAATAGAAAGTAGAGAAAAAAATATTTTGGCTGGGAATGATACCTTTGACATTAAAGTGATTTAAATATGTTAAGTTATATGTTAACTTTTTTGTAGAGAAATCCTGAAGAACTAGTTGCCTGTGCTAAAATCAACTATTGTCTAACTATTATCTTTCAGATTGAGATGATTTATAGCTAAACTGTAAATAACAACTGTTAATGTGCTTGTGGTTGCTTCTGACTTCCTTTGAAATAAAAGTCTTCATCATGCTAAGGAACTTAACAACTAGAAATGTTACTTGTATGTAATCCCACATAAATCAATACCAATAAAGCTCCCACATTTAATGAACCAGAAAATAACAAACTCAAAGTCTTACATTATACAGAGACATAAACAATGCACTCTGATTCTCTCTGTAAGTCATCCAAAGTTGTGTAGTGTTGCGATTTGATTTGAATTGGAGTTGAATACCGGGGACATAGATGGTAATTTAGCAGAACAAATAAAATGTTTCATGATTATATTCCAAATCAACCCTTTTCTGTGTGTGCCAGGGTGCTGCATAGTTTTAAATTGGATGATTTGCAGGAGAATGTCACTATACAACTACAATTATTTTATTTCTCTGGAATGAGAAAAGTAATACTAATGCAACTCTGTGCAGATCGTTGTCATATACCTGGACTTCTTATTTATATATTTATATTTTAGTTTAATGACAAAAATTATTTATTTTCCCCTGTTTAACTGGATAATGACATCAGTCTAGATACTTGTATAGATCATGACGAGTGAAAGAAAATCATTGTTTAATGACTGTAAAAACCTAAATGTGTTTATATATACACAGTGGGGTGCATAAGTTTAGGCAACCATATCAATGTTCATGATTTTCCTGTATAAATCTTGATTGTTACGATAAAAGTTTTAATAAAATATATCATATACGAGACACACAGTGATATTTGACAAGTGAAACAATGTTTATAGGATTTAAACAAAGTGTGCAATAATTGTTTAATCAAAATAAGGCAGGTGCATAAAAACTAAATGAACTCAATATTTAGTAGATCCTCCTTGGCCACAGAGGCTTCCAAAATTTGACAGAAGGGCCGGACCTGGAGCAGATAGATGGAGTGTTTTGGTAATTCACCTCATAAGAGAAAAAATAACATGGGATATGTAGAAAACGTGCTTTAATTTCAATAGAAATTTAACTAAACCATTACAACAAAATATTTAACAGTTACCATTTTGAAGCATTTAAATTTTGATATCCTTCAGGATATCATCATCACTCTCCCCCTGAACATTTCAAAAATAGTTGGAGATGCAGCCAAGTTGAACTTCTCTTTTAAGACAGCGTCAGCCTGAGGGTCGATCAGTTCCAGCTGCAGCGCATCTGGTGCAGTTTCGGGGTCTTGTGACAGGGGGCAGGCCACCAATCGAAGTGACTTGGTAATTTACTCAAAATCTACAAAGCGATGGCAGAATTCTTTGTGGAGCGCATCCAGTAACTCGCTGTATTTTCCCACTTTAGTGTCAGCCTCCTCTTTCAGTGTGGCTAGTGTGGAGTATTTATTTGGGTTGCTAGTTAGATCTTCGTCTATCAGGTTCACACGGCGAGTCACTGCCTTTCGTGATAGACTGATTTTTGCAAACCTGTCTCTGGCCTCTAGACACAAGAAACCTGCAGTCTCCACCGTACATTCCTTTAAAAACTCGTATTCAGACAGAGGCTTGCTGGCCTTTGCTAATTTGAATGATAGCATTAAACTGGCCTTGGTACTTGACTTCTGGATGGATGAAACAAAGTTTGTCGAGCTTGTAAATTAGCTACCAACCTCAACAGTAGCTTCTCTGTCTTTCTCTGATTGCTTGCTAGCATAGTTGGCATGTTTTGTGGTAAAGTGACGGCTGATGTTATACTCTTTGCCACAGTCTCTTTGCATATCAGGCAAAACATTAACAAGGTTTACCATTATAACTGATTCTAATTCAGGGGCCGGATTAAAAAGCTTGACGGCCACAGTTTGCCCACCCCCGCTCTAAATGCTTCCTATAGCTTCCAATGAGAGTCTGGATTCTGGTTGAAGGTATTTTGGACCATTTGGATATTCAGGTCTGGGGACTGAGATGGCCGTTCCAGAACATTGTTCTTGTTCCTCTGCGTGAATGTCTTAGTAGATCTGGATTTTGAACAGTGTTTATGGACATTGTCTTGTTGAAAGATCCAACCCCCGGCGCAGTTACAGCTTTGTCACTGAATCCTGGACATTGGTCTCCAGCTCTGTTTGTGCTGTGGGTGGAGAAAAGGCTTCCTCTGCATCACTCTCACATACAACATCTCCTTGTGTAAAGTGCACCAAATAGTTGATCGATGCACAGTGACTCTGTCTGCAGATGATGTTGTAGGTCTTTGGTGCTGGTCTGTGGGTTGACTCT
>JAUMHF010000021.1:20015451-20064307 GCA_032359275.1 Microctenopoma steveboyesi | reverse complement strand
TTTTTGAGACAGGAATTTTTGGTTTTCATGAGCTGTATGTCACAATCATCAATATTAAAACAATGAAAGGCCCTGAAGTACTTCAGTTGTGTGTAATGAATCCAAAATATATGACAGTCTAATGATAATCTTTAAATTACAGAAAATAATGAACTTCATCACAATATGCTAATTTTTTTAGAAGGACCTGTATATCTGACTGTGTTTTTGTCCTCCCACCAGGTTCCCCCAGCTCTGCACAGAACTTCTGAACATTTGTTATAGGGATCCTCAGGTTCCCTGTTTCCCCAACCGAGGCCCTTCTGTCCGGACACCACGTTGGGCCAGATGGATAGTTGTGGCCACTATGCTCCTAATTTTAGAAAATGTTGAATAAACTTTTCCTGATGTATACCTCACCGCATGATATCACTGTGGAGGAGGACAGAGAGGTCATTTGTCATAATGACTTACTGTGAGTAAATTAATGAACTGCAGCGGAAAATATTGCAAAATATGTGGAAAAGTGAAAAGTTTTTTGTCTGTTTCCTGGAAGAATATGTTGGTATTAATGTTGGTAAATAGACATTTTATTTGGTACTTTTGACTGAAATCAATAAAAAACTAAAAGAAAACAATTAACCTTTTACTCTAGAAAATAACTAACTGGAATTTAGTTTCTTGGAACATCTACTCCTACAACATGGACAAAATATAGACTATTACAAATCAACTGTAAGAAAATTGTTCACCCTTATTTTATTTCCCATTTATTGTATTAAATAATATAAAACATGCAATAATATCATTTCACAGTATTTGTCTGTCAATAAGAAAAAATATAAATACCAAATGACATCAAAAAATATTTGATTGTACTTCAATGCAAGTACTTGCTACAACGCCCTGTTCATTCACACAAACAGGACTTGACCTGTGAATAGAGCAAACTGCTTTGACCACAGAGGACAAATAGGATTTTACTACAGGGTGCGAAGTGAATACAGCTTCCTTGTTCTAATTCTGAATAACAGATTATGTTTCTGATCTGATTTTTGTGCAGATCATGGTTTTTCCCACAGAAATTCTAGAAATCTGACACACACACACACGCTTGGTAAAGGTCATTGACATTGAATAACTAAATAAACAAAATAGTTTGAGGAGGACGATTCAGTAGGTGAGTCACTTACACACGCAGAAACCTTTCGTCCAGTTATATATGACCCCAACACATGATTTCAGTGAGGGAGTGTGTGCTAATCTCTCTTTAGCTGCAAAGATACTGAATCCAAAGCAGAAAAGCTTTGTGAAGACGGCTGATATGCACACGTATCTCATCATCATCATCATCATCATCATCATCATCTAAACTGATTTAATCCATTTACCAGATAGTATTTAAAGCACTCTTCTTCCTTTGAGATGCTGTCTACAGCGCTTGAGATTGATATTTCCTATTTGACAGATTCTTTTATTTATTCCTAGGAATGCTGAACTGAAGCTTGCTCGTGCTCCATTGCTGTGCTAAGGGTTAATGCTAAGTTCCCGTCCCTTGCCAGAGGACAATGGGTGGTCCAGTTGGAATGGTGCTGCAGAGTTGACCACTAATCAGGTAAGTTTCAGAGCTGTAAACCTGATGTCGGCAGCCACTAGAATGCAATTTATATGACAGTCAACTGGTGGTCCAGACGATATAAATCGTTTTCTAACTTTATCCAGCCCAGTAGGTCCACAGATGTTGCTGCCTTTTAAGGTCTTAGTTCAAACCACAACACTCTTCTACAGACCTTTATTCTCATCTGAGCTTAATTTCTCATTCAAGTGAACTGATAATCTTCAGGCTCTCCACTCACAGAAACAGAGGAAACTCTAAAGGATTTAGAAATCTTATGAAAGTACTGAACTCTCCAGAGCTGGATGTCATTTTGGATTTTGACAAATACAGAACGCAGATCTTCCAGTTTAGTCCTCACGAGAAACAGACAAAATTTACATCCCATGTTATCTCTTACTTGTTCATTGCTGTTTGTTAAACACTTTAAACCACTGTGAATAAAATGAGCTAATTGTAATGTACACATTTCTCTAGTCGAAGGGTTTTCAAAGACTTTAATTTGACACATAAATTAAAAAAATCTAAACATCATATTTGATGACAAAATCTATTTCTCTGAGTTTCAGTACAAGCTGTTCTTCAGCCTCGAAATACTTGAGCCAACAAAATCTACAACGTCATGTTTAATCCCAGTGGTGGGACCCAATCTGTGATTAGAGCAAACTGCTTCGACTACAGAGGGAAAAAGAGAAGAATTTTACTACAGGGTGCCAAATGAACCCAACTTATTTGAATGTCGCACAATCACGTTTGTGATCTGAACCCATTTCAGCAGAACTCTCTCTACTGTCTCCTTTATCATTCTTGCCAAAGCAATTTGCCTCTTTGTTTATCTCAGATGATCAGATATAAGAATTCTATGATACTGTCTCACTTTATAAACGCATCTATCTGTGCATATTATCAAACACAAACTGGTGGATTCAATTACACAAAATAAACACGGTGCTCATGTTTCAGATATTATATAAAGAAAAGTGTTTGGGTTTATTTAGTTCACGAGTTTCCTGCCAATTTCATAGAATCAGAAGCTTTGTCAGAAGTTAGATCCAGATGTAAGATTTTTTAAATACTGAAAGACAGAATGAACACACTGCCTTTCCACAATAAACAGCAGTAGACTGCATTTGATACCACAGAGATTAGTGTAATATGCTATAAGGCAGAAATTTAAACTCATTGTTTTTTTGGAAGGACACATTCACCTCAGCCCATCCAACCAACCATTATGTAATCTGCATATCCTGTTAAATCACAGGGGTGGAAACATTCTAGACATCACACTGTCACAGGTCCGTGTTAGACCATGGAGTCTTAGTAGAAGCTCCAGCTAAAGGTAAAGTACACCAATTATAATGCACGCATGTCATAGTGACAGAAAAAACAGCATTGAGGAAAATTGTAAAACCACATGATGTATTTGTTTAAACTGACTAGTTTTCAATGGCAGAGGGATATTTCTCAGGGTCTGTGGTGGGAGTCATTAAATAAAAAGAGAAAGAAAACAGAGTGTTAAGATAACAGTCCCCCCCCCCCCACACACACACACACACATACACACACACATACACACACACTGTTGATTGATTTTTGACAGTATATTGGTGAGATGACAATAATAATAATGATAATGAAGGAGAGAACCTCATTTAGTGCGACGAGCAGAAATTAAGGAGTAACTCTAGATTGGGAGAAAAAGCTGTGAGCTAAATCGAAACCAGACCTGTGTCTTTGTATCGTTACAGCCTTTGGATATTTTCCCAGCCAGTCATGTTTACTGAAGCATTCAAGGTACCTCTAGCTGCATCTGAGTGTGTGTTTTTGTTTTGTGTGCTGGGGATTTTTTTTCCATTTAACTTATATTGAGTTCTGAGAAGTAGAGGAGAGTATGTGTGTACACATGGGACACATATTTCAAATTTTCCACCAATTTAAGATTGTTTCTTGTTTTTTTTGTTTTGTTATGTTGGGCTGAGATTTACTTTAAGTTGTCACTCACTTCCATTTAATCATTATCAGTGTGGAAAATTTATTTGTTCCAGAATTTAAATGACTGAAGGACATAATATGGTGGAAAACAACTTAGTGGCCAGAAAATAAGTTCTTGCACGGTTTAGTTACACTGGGGTTAGAGAATCATCTGCGTTTGCTTTGTTGCTTTATCAAACTTTTAAAAATTGAATATGACTTTAACAAAGCATTACTTTGCTAATGTCTTCATCCTTGAAGTCGAGTTCAAATGAGAAGATGCCGAGGCTGATTTTCATTGGATTCATCCCTTCAAAGCACTCGGGAGGGTTCTGTTCAAAGACTTCTATCGGGTTCAATGTTCAGAAGAGAAAATGACGGCGATGTCCCAGATCATTTCAGACCTGTTATCTAGATTCAACACGGATGTTTTGTGTTGCACGAATCCTTGTTACATCTGGTCCAGAGAGATGCTAACACTGCAAATCTTCGAGAGGCTGACGTTTTTAAAAGAGGGCTTCAAATCAATCATGGTGCTTCAGATAAAGAGAGCCGTTCTTTTTCCTATTTGCCATGAAACATCACTGGAGGGTAAACGTTTTCTGTATCCATCCTGCTGTAGGAACTTCTGTCACAGATTAACAGTAATCACAGTAACTGTTTTGTTCCAGCAGTGAATAACCGACCATGCCTTCGACTACAGGTGGGCGAAATCATGGTGTCTGCATCTGACTGCGATTCAAAAGCAAATAAGCAAATGCCTGCTCGTGTTTGAGAACACCCATCACAAAAACTCACCTCTCAAGGGTGAATGGAGTCCATCTCTGAGGATAGGCAACTGTTTTCCTGAACAGAGCAACAAGTCAAAGTCAGAACACGCATAAAGGCAACAGAAGGAGGCATGAAAACGTCCACACATATGAAACCACCGAACCCTGTGCACATGTCCATGTTACTTCTTAGAAATATTGTAACAGGTGTGGTATTAGCAAAACAGGAACAGCAGAGCACACTGAAGCTCTTCCGATGCCATGTGCTCCAAACACAACAGAGAATTCATATTAAAGCAGCGCTAACTGTTACTCTTGGATAATTTAAGTGTTTAAATATAGTTTAGGCATCAAGTTTTCACAAGGAATCCATAAAGAAAAACAGTCTGGTGCTTTTTTCAACTTCATGAAGCTGCTGTGGGATTTCATCCCCATAGGTTTTAAAGAAATCATTATCGTGCAGATAACGCTATGACATTATTTGTAAATTATTTTTATCTTTTATTAAGCCAAAACTTTTTTATAATAAGTCTAAAAAGTCTTAAAGTGATTTCAACTGTACATGATGTGAGGAAAGAAATGTCAGCTGATTACCCAATAACTATCCATAACTATCATCTCCAACATATGTTCTGCTTTAAAGTGCTTCAGATTCCCACTGACCATCATGCGCTGTTGCTTTTGGCTCAGTGCACGCGGAATCGGCTTCCTCCCTCTCAGGGTCAGAATAACCACATCGCGTTTTATGTCACGTTGCACACGGTGCTGTTAGAGCAGCTATTTCAGGTAAACTTTCAGAATATTTAAGCTGACACACCCACGCACACACACACGATGGAGCAAGATTAAAAAAAGTTGAAAAAACGTTTGCTATTTTATTAGAGAACATTAGTAACTGCAG
This sequence comes from Microctenopoma steveboyesi, assembly GCA_032359275.1. Lineage (NCBI taxonomy): Eukaryota > Metazoa > Chordata > Actinopteri > Anabantiformes > Anabantidae > Microctenopoma > Microctenopoma steveboyesi. The sequence continues at coordinate 20,059,071 of JAUMHF010000021.1, read as the reverse complement.
AGCCAGCTGTTCTGATCAGGGGGTAAAACTGAGGAGGTTTTATTTTGCAAATACAATTTAAGTGAAATACATTCAGTAAATGGGGTTAGCGATGTCTTTACATTGACTGTTTTTATCCGTAAAGAAATCACAGCTGAACAGATAGAAGCAGGGGCTTGTTTGTTTGCTTAATAAGTTACCTCATTAAAATAGCTGAGGCTTATTAATCAGAGGAACACTGAATACATTTCTAGGCTGTCTTTTAGAGTAAAGCTTGTAGGCTTTTATGACTGGTTAGGCTTCCTTGGTGAACTGGCTGTACGTGTCAGGTTGCAGCTGTGGCTGATAGACTGTATATACAGTGAGTGGCTGCTAGTGTGAGCCCATGTGGATCACGGTCAGGCTGACTGGGCTGATTTCTCTCAGACTGGAAACAACGCGCCTCCAGGTATTTTTCTTTTAAATGACTGGCTTAATTCTATTGATGCATATTATGTTGTTGGTTCTGAAGCTGGTCGTTTATTGATGGTCATTCCTGTTTTGGACAGTATCCCACTTGCTGTGTATTGTTGAAGGTACATGCACTTTGCTTCATGGTCTGACTGCACCTTAATCAGCATCTTTTAGATATGGACAGCAAAACATGAAAAGTACTATAAAAAGAGATAAAACTCATAAACAAAGAATCTATCTAACCCTAAAATTTGTTACTTTCAAAATAAAAAAAAATAAAGCTTTGTAAAAACAGCAAAAAAAGATGATAATAATTAAACAGGAAAAATGTGGCTACACTTAAATTGATGATTGACCACAAACATATCTCTAATATAAAGAATAACTGTTATATGGCTGCAACTAACACTGTGTGTATTATCACTAAAACATGCTCCTCACAATTTTACACAGCCAAGTTATCTTCGTTGTTCTGTTGCCTGAGTAATACTTCAAAATGTACCGTGACATAAAAAAAAGCAAAGAATGATTATAATTATAAAATTATAATATGGTTCTGACTGCATTACAAAATGTTATATTCTTATTTACTGTTAAATGTCATAATACACAAGTGCAGGTATAAACACACACCATGTGGTTGTGGGTATCATCCTGTGTGTGTTCTCGCTCCTCTTCCTCCTCCTCCTCCTCCTCTGCTTCACTGCTCTGTTGTTGCACCTCCTCGTCCTCCAGCTCCGAGCTCGACTCTTCACCTTCCTGCCATGACTCCTCGCTTTTACACTCCTCTGGCTTCCTCAACTCTGCAAACGCACACAGAGAGAGGCGGAAAAATGAACATTATGGAACATGTAAATGAAGATGAACGTGTCACAGCAGGGGAACGTGAGAGCTGCTGCTCATATTGCCCCACAATAACAGGGCTTTGTTATCATCTGTTCAGAGCCCAGTCTGATTTTAATACTGTGCCTTACAAAGCGCTGATGTCTTAAGTTTATGTGCTGAGGACAGTAACTAAATACATACACTGTTTAGAACAGAAAATCTCAGGCTGTTGGTGCAGATGCATGTTTAAAGTTGAACAGTTTCCAGCTCCACATTCACAACTCAACACTGCATAGCCTGCCTCTGCTTTCTTTTTAACTTGTAATCCGTTTCCATCCCTGGCTCTGAACTTGTTTTGCATTTTTGTTGTCACTTACTGTTGTGCACACGTACGGATACCAATTCCATCATGTTTGAGAACAAGAGGCTCTAATCGTACCGTTAACTCCTTCCAGCTAAAGCCCTTTGTTTGCTGTAGCCTTAAACACAGCCTGAAAGGAGAAATATTGTTTGTCTCTCTTTCTGGTCTTAGGGACACTAAATGACGTGAGCAGAATATTCTAACCTTTTTGTATGATTTCAATCATCTTTTTTTGTGTCAGCCAATTACACTAAAAAAAATCCAAAAAATAAAACATCAATGCTTGGTGTAAATGAAACCGTCTCTGTACCTGACTTATTCACGTGAACTGAAAACATAAATACAAAAAATGTGAAAAAGGTTTTGTGAAAAACTGGATTTGTATGAAAATGAGAAAATAATACGAACACAACTGCATGTAGATCCTGCATGTTCTGGAAAAAGAAATCTACTGCAGGTTTTCAATACTGGAAAAATAAAATAGCAAACATAAAAATAAAAAGGTTTTAGTTAATTATGTTCATGCCTATGTGTCTTACTGTTCTTTTAGTTGGAGTGTGAGATTATTATCTAATATCTCAACTGACTTTCACTTACAAACTACTAATCGTTTTCCCATACCTGGTGCTATTCTGGGAACTAAAACGTCAAATGGGTTTAAAGCAGAAAATGAAAAGAAATGAATACCTGAGTTGTTTAGGGACATTTTGTCATTTACTTATGAAACATTTGTCACTATGGGCACATGCATATTTGTATATGATCAATGTATGTAATGTATTTTTGAATTAGAGTAAAAAACACAGAGAAGGTAACGAACAATACATATAATCATTACATGTGTAGTGAAGGAATACAAATGCTAAAAAAAAAAGTAAAACAAGTGAGAAATCTAGATAGTAGATTTACTTTATTGTAATATCTCAACAACATTTATCTAAGCCATAAAAGTGACTTATGGAAAATACTAGGTCAGTGGTTGGTATTTACTCAACGATAAATATACTGTATATGACCATGCCCAATGCAAAAACACCTGAAATGAACCTGGTACACAGTAACTTTCTCTGCTGGAAAAAAAGTCACTCTACACTTCTGGAGCAGACGGCATGCACATCATCACGTGGTCATGTTATGTCTGTGTTATGCCTGTTGTACTGCATACAGTATATTTAACACTGATGCTTATTCTTTCAGTAAGTGTTATATGACAGACTGTAATATATAGACTGTATAGTTAAAGATTAACATTTACATTCATCCTGTTAAAATTCATATAAAGGTGACAGCTGACCAAAAAAAAAAAGTTGGTGAATCTCTCCTCCGTTACTCATATGCACCACTTTATCTACTTGTACAACTGGCTCTTGCCTGAGACTTTATTGTCTCCAAACCCATGACCATGTCTAACAGACGAGTTTCAGACGGGTTTCTCACAGATTTCATATTTTGATTGTACGTAGTAACCCATAGAATCTGCCAAAACATGAGCATCGCCTCGCCTGCACGGAACAGCACTGACTGCCAAAGTGCTGTAGCTTCCAAGGAGGATCCTCTCCTCCCAGTCCATCAATTAGCTGTTCCCCTTTTGTTAGTCATCCTCAAGTGTTCTGGTTATTGTCATTCAGAAAATGTTTAGATGTCAGCCAAAAGACATTTAAGTGAAATTTAAATGACTGCATTTGCTATCAGAAGCTGGATATGGTCAAAGATCCTGTTTCTGCACATTCTCTCATTTAGTTTATATTATTGTTATAAATCCAGTTATGATTGAGTTATTTGTGCATGTGTCTGTGTGTGGGAGAGAGAGTCACCTGTGGTGCTGATGAGGGGGTCTTCTGTAATCTCCTCCAGTCTGCCCAGTAAAGCTTCGATGTTGGCTTTAATCTGAGTCAACTCTGATTTTATCGCCTGAAGTTCTGCACCGTTCACTGCTGTTGGAGAAACAGACAGACAGAAAGAGACAACAGAAGGGAGAGAGAAACAGAGACATGTAACAGCCATTTCTGTGGGATAAATGCTGGATCCTCCAGAGAGTAACAGGGTTCAACAATGACCATCAGAATGTCCAGCGAAACTTTTTACAACCTGCAGGAAAGACTGATGTGGTGACCCACACTAAATGAAAAATATTCATCTGCATGTCAGTTTGTTCCTTCCGTAGAAATCTAAGCTCAGTATCATCGCCTCACCAGCTGACACGGCTGGGAACTGATAGAAACCATGCTTTAGATCTCGTGAAAGTGATTGATGAGCTAATTTGGAATAAACACTTTATTTCATTCCAGCTAAAGCTATTTAGCTTATTTGTATGTTCAACAAGTGGTGTTCTGTGTTGTTGTAGCTGAAATACAAATATGTATTGATTTATTGGTGCAGTTCTTCAACCTCACAATAGAAACAAAAACCTTAATATTTTTTAGACAAGCTGTAGTGACATTTGTTTGATTTGTTGTTTAATGTTGAATATGTAAACATAGAATTTACTTAATTTATTTTTCTCACTTATTACCTGATTTTATCACCTTATTTTTTATGCTATATACTTTTTCTGCAAAAAAAGAAAATGTGAAAAATATGAAGCATTCGTACATTTCTAACATACGCAATTTTAACAAAGCAGAGGACGAGAGACAGGAAGAGAGAGTTTAAAGTAGCACAGGCAAAATGATGTGTACATTAGTGGCAGCAGAAAACAAGTGGAGATATGCAACACATCTGGTTGTTGTTTTTGTTACAATGAGTTCACAATTACTAACATATATGTGTGTGGTTGTTGCTCAATACATATTCAACACTCCTCCCCTTGTTCTCTCTTTTTTCCACTCTCCCCCCATTATTCCTCTTTTTCTCTGCAGCTCTTGTCTCTGTAGTTTCGTGTTTCCTTTCCTTCTCTTTCCACTTCTTCTTTTTCCTCTTCTTCCTAAATTATATGTCAAGTTATTATGAGGGTATTAGATCTCTGATTTCTGACCTTACTGACATGATGTATTTTGTCTATAAAGACATTATGGTCCACATTGGTTGTATTAGGGGGACCACCAGCACTTATATGGGTCAGGAACTGTATACGTAATGCTCTAAAGACCACTTCAGATAGGAACGAGTGGTATTATCCGTCTTCATGGCTGTTCATTCTACTCTTGAACTATTAATAGCAAAAACATCTCCACACTATCGAATTCATCAGGCCATTGCTAAATAGGATGCTTGTCTTTTGGGACTTGGGCTGTGTTCACTGGGATCTGTTCTTTTCTGTACCACTGTCACTCGAGCATTTGTTAACATTGTCTGGTATCATTTACTCATTTAGCTTGATCCACTGTTCCTGTTGTGATGTGCAAATATCATATGTGCCCTAATATCAGCATGCATTATGCTGACATTTTTTTTCTAACTAGACCCTGTGTGACCTTCTTCCTCACCTTTTGTGTTTTGTTTGTCATTTCATGGGTCCTACACCCTCATGTTTTGACACCTTCTTATTCTCTTTATGTCTCTATATTTCCTCACACTTTTATTTTTTCACTGTTGTTTCCTCTGTGGGTCTCTCTTTTACCTTTGTCATGTCTCAGTACAGAGATCCACATCTGGGAGTAGTAGCATAGTGCTACTAGAACAATAAGAAGCCAATGTAAAAGTGAATTCCAACATAAACAATTCTTTTTGAAGTTTTTAGTACGGTGCATTTATATTTTTTTAGGTGTTCCACCTCACAGCAGTTAGCAATTAGACTTCTAATATCATTATTTATCTAAGGCCATATGCTCTTTTGAGAGGAGATGTTATTTGTCACAGTTAAAATATTTAGGCAGTAGTGGTGGAAAGAATGCACCAAAGGATCAACTTTTCACTCCCCTCTACAGAACTAGGGTTAAATAAAACAGAAACCCCATCATGGTGTCCTGGAGCATGATTCATCTTGGTAAGTTGTCCAGGATTACACTATATAATTGATTTCTAGTCCCAATAAGTCAACAATTTACAAAATAGGCATTTGCACAGGTCTCACACATGCTGCACATGGCTGACACAGAACTGTGTACAGTATGCATATACTGTATGGTAGTAAGACATGTCTGACATTGACAGCAGGACGCTAGTTTGTCTGTGTGGTTAATGGGTATCACATGTTTTTTAGCCTGTTGGCCAGCATTTCAAAGAATACCTTTCTGTCACATTTTTGAAATTCGGCAAAGGTTCAGAGCTGAATTGTCTTTCCTGTTCTATTTTAATCAAAGTCACATTTTATAAAGCACTTTGGTTCTTCCTAAAGGTAGAAACAGTTTGAAAGAGACGGGGTGCAAAGAGCCCAAGGGAAAAGACTTAACAGTGGACTTCTGACAACTTGAACTGTACTGTACTGTGGTTGTTGGACCATCCTGCCGGTCTCTGAGTTTTGAGCAGGAAATGTGAAGCCTTACATTTGCACAGACATTGCTTTACTGCATCTTTAGGAAGATTATCCAGCCACTATGAACAACAACATGTAACAGTATAGGAGAGAGTGGAGTTTTCAAAAATGCGGCTCTTTAAGGGACCTTACCGACAAAAGTGCCTAGTTAGTTAGTTAGTTAGAACAAAATCTACCACTATCATCCACCCTTTGTGCAAAAATGATTTAAAATGACAAAGTAATCTCTGGTGGACATTAACCAGAGCTGCAGGTGCACCTTATTTTATTAACTCGTAAAATGAATAGACTTTGTCACACGTAATTTCAACTGGAAGGACTTCGTGGAATCTATTCACAGCCAGTATAAAGTGGAAGATTGATTACAGCAAAAAGGGCCCTTCCAGCATTCACATGGGAAGGAGGCTTTCAGAGAGATTTTTTAAAGCATTGCTATAATGTGCTGTACTACACACGAGTTTTACATGGCTGGAATGTGTGCATTTTAAATAATATGTAAGATTCCTATAAGGATCCTATCTAAATCTGTTCCTCAATAATAATAATATTAACTTCTTTTGTTGAAAGAGCTGACACGGTTTGTGGCATAACTGCAGCTTGCTATGGTCTAAATAAAAGAAATTGGTTATGGTTGGGGAAACATTATATTTATGCTTAAACGAAACAAAAGACAAACAAACAGGACATGAACCATCACACTATAAGACATTTTCTGCCAGAAACAAAATAACATTACATGCGTCAGTGCAGCTATGTTCTCTCTGTGACCATACAGGTATGTGAGGAAGAAAAAGCTTTGACTAAAGGCATCGTCTCAACAGTTGAGTGAGAGGCAATCTGCTGTCAATACTCATTACACAACAGGAGCATGTGTAACACACCTGGATACTTTCACTCTGTGGAAACACGGACCCTCGTGTTAATTATGGATTCCACTGCAGAAGTGTCTTTTAGTGTACTGCTTCTCTTCTTCAGCTCTTTGATGTTCAACTTTGAAACATTAGGAAATCTCTACAGTCAGTAGGTTTAACTGTAGCAGTATTAAGTGATGAGCAAATCTCCTGTGGGTCTAATTTTTTATGGCATTAAATGTAATATTTTCTTTACTAATGGTATAGTTAATGACATACAGCACATTATTAGTTTATTCAAAATTGGGTGGAAAAAACAGGCTTAAATGGTTTTACAGTAGTTCAAGGACAGTCTCTGTAACCACAATGAAATACAAGCTCACATTGTCCCGGCTTGTGGTTGCACACTAAGCATTAGGGAGGAAGTACATCCTTATTATGAGATTTAAGAAAAGAGTGTTGAAGAAATAAAGCTTAGTAAGTGTTTTTTCAGAACCATTTGAAATGCAAGTTTGATAGTTACACAGAAAGACGCAAATCACTGACATGAAAACGGCTTTGTGAGCTCTGTGAAACTCAGCAAGAAAATATATTAAAAATAACACCTGAAAGGGAACAGGTTCAGGTCTAAGTCAAATGGGACAGAAGTTGACGTTGCACCAGCTTCTTTCTTCAGATCTGCAATCTGAACATAATGTGAAATGAATGCTTAATGAAAATATAATATGACAACAGTCACCCTGATGCTTGAACTTTTCACTGACATGTAAAATACACATCTTGAAAGATGATGAAAGGGATGATTTTAGGTCAGGAGGATGTCAGACTCAGAGTCTGGAAGATACAACAGAAGGTTTACTAAAAGAGAGTCTCTCTATTAGACTTTAGACTACAATTTTAGTATCTAAAAATATCATATAATAATATAATATAATAACTATTTTCATGTGTGCTAAAAATGTCAATTTGCTGAAAATTAAACTGTATTAAATTGATACCTAACCTTCTCTCCTAACATTGACATTCCTGTACAACTAAAGTTCAATCACAAATACGTTTGTAGGGATCGTTATTGCGACTGGATTACTGCTATTAAGACATAATGATTGTATGTTGACAACTCACAAATTAAACGGCAAGTAGCAAGATATGTTGATGCAAATGATATCAATGAAATATATAAACAAAATAATTTTGTTGTCTTCCAAAATGTTCAGTTTTCGATTACAACAAAACAGCCAGTGTTACAGATATGTGGCTTCAGTGTTAGTAAAGTTTACAACTACATTTCATATATATTACCTATATATATAACTAAATAAAACTAAAACCCAAGCTAACACTTTAGTTTTAAAATATTTTTGTAGAATTAAATGTAATTCAAATATCTCTCAGAATTTATTTGCTCAGTAACGTTGAAAGAGAGTCTTATGAACCATTTGGAAGTGTCTCAGTGTCAGTGTCGCAGCAGAAACAGTTGTACCAGAGTATAAACGTTCATGTGCTCTAAAGCAGACACGTTCAACGTCTCTCTTGCACACGGTAATGGAAGCTTGTTTTTATCATTTGATCAGTCCTGATTGGCTTCATTGACACTTAAAATTTGTCACAAATTAAATTTGTTATTAAACTGTAATAAATTTGTTTTTAATCTGTACATTTGACAGTAACCTTTTCTGTCAAATCATTTTCTAAGAGACCAACAGGAGTCTTCACGTCATTAAATCTATCAGTCTTTAAAAAAGGTCTGAACACATCTGCACTATATATAATAAGGTTTATTATATAGTAAACCAAATTGTTGAATCATTCTCGTGATCTCTCCTGGTATCTTAAAAATATTTTATTTGCAAATGAGGAGAAGTTTCTGCACCTGTATGATCATAGAGAGATTTTTTTTACTTTATTTTTTACTAAATTATATTGCCTGGGTTAACTTGATTGTTTTCTTTGTTTTTAATTTCAGTTTTGAAAACCTACTGTAAAAAAGGTATTGATTTGATTCAAGACAGGGTGTCCGCAAAATAATTTGCACCGGGCCCCCAAAGGCCTAGGACCGACCCTGGCTCTGATATTTATTGTCTAGCAGCTGTCCAACAATTTTCCCAAGGGAACTAATAAAGTATCAGTAATTAATAATACAAATACCATACAACAAGTGATACTCACATCTCTGTTTGCTGCCATTGCTGGTGGGTAGGATGGAGGCGTTACGCACCAGCAGCTTAGCTGGCAAGGTTTTGACTCGTCGTACCAGGGGCACTGCCATCCGTGGGCGTTTGACAGGCACCACTCGAGGAGCTGGAGAAACTCTGCCTCGATATTCAAATAACCTTAAGAAAAAGAGAGGAGGAGAAGGTTGGGAGAGAAGACCAGCGGTCATGAGAGGTGGAGAGGGCATTTGGACAAATGAAAGAGGCATGGAGTGAGGAAAGCAGGAGAAATGAAGGCAGGTGAAGAAAGAGAGGTCTGTTCCAAGGAAGGATGTATAAAGAAAACGGATGAAATTTATTTCTTTTTTTTAATTGGTAACAGCAAACAGATTTGACAGGCAGTTATTAGATTTTCCAATAAAATATGTTTGATAAAACAATTCAATATTATATCATTTACTTTACTTTCTTTTACTTTGCTTGGCAGACGCTTTTATCCAAAGCGACAGGGAGCTAGCGCTGTGTGTCTGGCTCAAGGACACACCTGGTAGGGGATGGACTAGGAGTCAGACAGGGTTCGAACCTACGACCTTCTGTATCCCAGTCTGACGCTTAATCCGTTGAGCTACCAGGCCACCCATTTAGATGAGAACAGTAAATACTGTGGTATTTGGCAGTAAATGTAACACACTTAATGTTATATTGTTTTGAATAAAATAAAACATGCAACAAAAGATATTAATCAAATGTTGAAACAGCAATTACATTTTTGAAAACGTCATACAGTTCAATGTTTTTCCTAATGATTTATTGGATAATATTGTTTTGAGAGCTTTTGCGTAATTTTCCAGCATTAAATATTACTTTTGTTTTAAATTGTGTATCCAACAACCCAGTTAAAAGCTCACTGGTTTTAATCTGCAATATGACATTTTTATGTACACTTCTTTTTGATTTGTATGAGTTCACCGAATATAACATATTTTGTTTCTTTTATCAGCATTTTATCAGAGCTAAGTTGTCGTTATCTTTTAAAACTGGGGAACATGCTAAACTTTTCTAATGAAAGCTTAATATTGGTGGATGTAAAACAATATTTTAATAATGTTTAGTCTGACTCCAGTAACAAAAGATTGGGTTGGGGTTGGGGAAATCCAGATTTCCCTCCCAATCCCATTTACAAACTGGAGGAAAAAAAACACAATGAAGAGACAGTGGAAAGTGTTTGAGTTCTTAACAGATAATTAATGTATGATCTGTAGCAATAATTTCATAAGAAGATCCGGCGTAATGAAGCTACTGAAGGTGGCCAAATCTTTAGAAAAGTTTAATATTTTTTTTAGACTGTGTGTCTTCATGCAACACTGATATATTCCAGGTTTGCATTTATTTAATCTCAGTAGACCTAAACCTCTCTGGGTTTAATATGACTGTCTCGGCATCAAATGCTTTTATTTCAGAGCCCTATCCTCCCTTAGATTACTGCAATCCTGAACCTCCACCCATTAAAGCAAAGCGTTTTACACAAATCCAAGAACATTTGTTTTCTGTTTTGTTAGTATTCCAGCCTTACACACTCAGTGAAGGAAACTGAAGTGCAAACACAAGAAAACAGCTCAGTAAGATGATAAGTATTTAATGAGGTTATCAAAGGCAGACACAGAAAATACAGTTTACACAAGGCTCCATACATTAAACAAGAAACCAAACCAAACCTCTCTGCTGATTTACAAGCTTTTGACCAGAGGAACTTAGGAATCCTAAACTGTCAATATCTAGAGGTCACAAAATTAATGCTACAAAAAAAATTATCATCTGCCGGTGATTTGTTAGATTTTAACTTCCAGCTGTTTTTGCAGTTTTCCATTTACTTCTGTGACATAAATCTGAAAACATTGTTGTAAAGTCCTGGAGTGACTGATGTCCTTTACAAAATGTGTTTAAGTGCTGTTGGTATACAGCAAAACTGCTGAGGAACATTATATGAGCACAAATTGAAATATCTGAAACAGAGTCATGACAGGAAGTTCGCTATGAGACGGTTTGGTTGTATAATGTATCATGCCCTGCAAAAAAACCTAGAGTACACATTTAGTTATAGTTAATAAAAAAACACCTCATTCACTCCCAGTCTAAAAAAATCATAACGAGGTGAGAGTCCAACCTGGGTCATGAGAGCTAATGATCTTTTTCCGAGACCTGCATGGAGATGGTTGAATTAATCCTCTCTTGGCTTCACTACATAAAGTTCTGGGAAGCAGCAACATTTCGATAACAACGTCCTAAATCTCTAGACTTAATCAGATTCTCACTCAGATTGTTACAGAAGGTCATAAAACTGTAAAGGTCTGTTTGCTACTGTACAACAGCGCCTCACAGTTTATTGAGGATTTTGTGTATTCCTCATAAATTGCCTAAAATGTCCTGAGAATACATAATGAGGACCTTATAAAACAAATATTTATTGTGGAAAAGTATCTAATCTTAATGAATGTTGGTGAGCAATCAATGATGGAGCACCAGCAACTTCTCGAAACAATAAAAGACTAGTTAATGCAGAAGAGCTTATGTTTTAAAATGTCTGAGTTGCTCATATAGAAGCTTTGTGTGTTAATACAAGAAAGCCAGCCAAAAAGACTAAACTGTTCTGGGAAAAAATCCCTCTAAGCTTATGTGCAGAACTGATCAACTGTTAAAGGAAACGGTTAATTTGAAAATATTGCTGTGAAATGGGGGTCAGGGCAGTTACTGAAGGCATTTGTGCCACAGAAATATTTAAGATTTGATCATGTTCCACAGTGAATATGAAAGAAAGAAAACCTCAGCAAAAGTAAGCAAGTTCTATTAATCACAGCCAAATCACAGCGAAAGGTGTAAATGAGGCCTGATATCTGTGATACAGCTAGTCAACATCTGTCAACACAGATGTCCATCCACTAAAGCCCAACAGGAGTCTGATTTGTGAGGATGGATTAATGAAGCTAGATGTCACATGGTAATCAGAATAACTGGACTCCTTCGTTCTAGACTGTCTCTCCACCCTGTTACATGTTCCATATGTACGGGGATAATGACCTCTCATGTCAGGATGCTTGGAGACTTGCCCCTGTTTGGGGACAGCCCCTGTCTCGCTCCGGCTTGGCTAGGTGGGTGGTTGATATCCTCCGCAGCGCCTATGCCCAATCCTGGACGCCTGTCCCTTTTGGGGTTCATGCCCACTCCATCAGGGGCATCGCTACATCCTGGGCGGTGTTCCGCGGTGCCTCGCTGGCCACAATATGCCGGGCTGCCTCCTGGTCGTCCCTCTGCACCTTTGCCCATTTTGGAGAGAGAGTCTCGAACGAAAGAAACGCAAGGGTTACGGTGTAACCCCTGTTCTCTGAGTGAAGAGACTGTCTCTCCAGCTTGATGCCGCTCGTTGTCAGGTTCCGATCAAACTGTATCACTAGGCTCACGTCTCCACGATGGTTATCTACCTCATGCAGGAGGCATGACTGGAAGATCCTGTGTGTCTTAAAGAAGTCTCTAAGCGCCCTGAAACGAGAGGTCATTATCCCCGTACACATGGAACATGTAACAGGGTGGAGAGACAGTCTCTTCATTCAGAGAACTGGGGTTACACCGTTACCCTTGCGTTACCCGTGCTGAAGCTGAGTGACGGGATGAAAAACACAGCCACACCTTCACATAGAAAAGAGCTACATGACTCCCCACTGACCCCTTGCTGGTTATAAGATGTATGATAACTTTTGTTATATAAGCTCATTCTGGATGTGGATGTTTTAAGTACCCTTAAAGACCAATAATAACAATTGATTTTTATTGATCCCCTTGGGGAAATTCTTGGACAGGCTGCCACATTCTGGGTCGAGGGTTTGGGGTTCGGAGTCTTGTGTACCTTGGAGTTCACCCCTAAAAAGTTTAATCCAAAAACTGACTCAAAACAATTCACTGTTGCGGTGTGAATGAACCAAACACTCTAAACTAAGTCAAAGTAAAGCACTAGGGGCAGAACTTTGGTTTGTCAGACAACATAATAAAGTCTGGTATGAGCCTGACCAAACAAATTCATTTTTTGTGATTTTTCTTGTATTTTGTGTTATAATGGATATCATCTTTTCCTGCCCCGAAGTGCATGATGTGTTGGGCGACACTGATCGATCGGAGTACAGGTTATGATGTTGTTCGTGGATCGTGATGGAGCTGGGAAATAGGAAAACTTTGTGGCGCCATGGCAAAAAACACAACTGCCCTTTTTGATGTGTCCATGAGAAACAACTCAGTTGGTACAAAACTATTATAATGTCCTCTAATGGGAAACACTTGTATAGACACACATGAAGGCACAATTGGCTTCATTCACCAATATCAAAAAAGCACTATGAAAAATCTACGTTGTATTCATTATGTGTTCTTGACTGCAGATTTACTTGTACCTTTGTTCTTATATTGTTTAATCCCATTGTCCTCATTAGCTGAAAGTGCATTCTAGTTGTTCCATTTTAGCACTGGGAAATGCCCTGCCAGCGCCCATAAAAAGGCACGATACTGCAGCGCCATGTGTGCACAAGGAACTCACACAGAGGTCGGAATGGAAGGTCAAAGATGGGGGTGCTTAGTATTACTGTCAGTGGTGGAAAATATCACACGCACACACACTACCAATGAAGTTAAAACAGTTGACGGACTGTAGGACATTGTTAAATGGAGATTAGGGAAATGCACATCTACTGGAAATCTAATTTCATTTACACCACAATGAGCTGTTAAGCCTCAGGATCTATTCACACAGCAACAAATGCAGTAAGACTACATTGATAATGCTGCTATAAAAACTTTTCCTTTTGAAAAAAAATCTCTGCAATAAGATAAAAGATAAAATATTCATTAAATCTGAAAATATTCATTAATTTATAGTTTGACCAGTTCAGTCTTAATTTTTAAACAAATTTCAATTTTAATTGATATATTAAGATAAGACAAGATAAGATAATTACATTATGGCTAGAAGTGCAAAGCACACAGAATTTAAGCTTTTATTTTTACAACAAACAGGAAGAAATACGCTGGTTTTACCAAGAATATGGACCTATGAATACATACACATTACTAATAATGAATTCATTCTTAAGAATGTTGTCATCTGTAAAAAGACATAAACACAGCTTTTTATCACGATTTCTCATTTTATGAGATTTTTCCTTCTAGAAAAATAACTTTCTGTTAAAAAAAAAACTGTTCCTACCGGGACCAGTAAAAACTTGACTTTACCAGATCTCCTGGACTGTTAATTGTGATGTGATGGCCTAATAATCTAATATCAGCCATTGTAGCAGAGTTCAGTAATCTGGACATGAAAATCTTTTCAGTCACTCTTGTCTTTACTAGTAACACTATTTCACAAGAATAATTGGTAACGTTTAACTAAATCAAAGTGTATTTGCTTTCAAAGCAGATTTGTTTTTCTTCCTTATTGTGAACAGCTGTAACTCGTGCACAGTACAACTTTAACAACTTCTAGGAAATATTCTCACTACTATAATTTATTCACTTTGGATTTAAAAAAACAAATGAAACTGTTTTTTGGCAGCTTTAATTTAATTTTAGATGCAATTTAACACTGCTTTCTCATTTGTGGCTTCTCTGGTGAGTTTTCTGTCTTGTGGACTGCTTGACATTGTTCACCCACTTCCTAAAGTGTCACTGAAAAAGTAAGTAATATGCAAAGTAAAGTTCACATCTGGCAAATAATAAAACAGAATGATATTAACAGTTATTAACTTATCCAAATCAAACTGTCCATTGTGCTGAGCTGTGACAATATCACAAAATACAATATATTACAATTATCAATATAAATTACTGTGTAGTGTACCTTCTCTGAAGTTATGCACATTATGGACAGATTTAGTGGGTCTTTAAATGCAAGGCATTTCCAATGAAGTGCAAAGTATCCTAGTTTCAGTACTTCCAGACCTTTTTTCCAAGGTCCCCGGAGGATTTCACTGGTGCCCTTGTTTTTATGGTGTTGCCGAACATCTGGTTCAAAGCCTTCATCATTTTGTGGAAGTGACTTCATCTGTATTAGAGGGAAAAATGTTCACTTCCTTTTAAAAACAGACAAGTGAAATAAGCCAATCTGCTACAAAAACAGTTATGAATAAATAACTGAATTTAAAAATACAAAAAATAAGTAAACAAGTACAAGATGCATAATGTATATAACACAGCTATTAAGAAAAAAAGGTACCTTACCTTCACTCCTTCCTGAACAGGGCCCTTCATCACACAGTAGAGCTGTTGGCACTTTAAGAGGCTCCATCAGTTCCTCAGGTTCCTCAATTAATTGTAAGATCAACTGGCAAAAACTGACGGCTGTTGCTCCTAAAAACGTTTCAGTATGTTCGTAAGTCATTCCAATGTGTGGACACTTGCTAGGTGAACGACTTCTGCCTTTGGGTTTGGGCTGTGATGGAAAAAAAGGCTCAAGTTCTCCCACTTACTTGTTGGCTATTTTGCAGTTGCTGGCTGTTTTTCATATTTCAAGCATTATTCAATACATTTTGGTTCTTACAGACAACATGATTATAGTGGGTGACTTTAACATTCATGTGGATATTGATAATAACTGTCTCAACACTGCATTTAATTACTTGTTAGAGTCTATTGGTTTTACTCAAAATGTAGATAAACCCACTCACAATTTTAATCACACCCTTGCATGGACAAAATCTGTCCAGCAGTTCCTGCTTTTAGGATCTCAGTCTTATTTGGAATACTTCCATACTGTAGATCTAACTGAGTTAATTTTAATAATTAATTCAGCCAAACAATCTACTTGAATCTTAGACCCCATCCGACCAAGACTGCTAAAGGATATTGTACCCATGATCAGTACTATTAGAGCAGATTAATATATCTATAAACGGGCTATGTACCGCGGGCCTTTAAGCTGTAGCTGAAAAAAACCCACCCTTGACTCTTGGATTGTAGGAAATCATACACCAATATCCAATTTGCCCTTTCTCTCTAAAATCCTTGAAAAACTGTTGCAAAGAAACTTTGTGACCATCTTTACAGGAACAACCTGTATGAAGATTTCTAGTCAGGATTTCTAGTAAATCATAGTACAGAAAGAGCATTAGTCAAAGTTACCAATGAACTCTTTTTGGCTTCAGACAATGGACAATGGTCTCCATTCTTGTCTTGTTAGATCTTAGTGCTGCATTCGACACCAGAGATCATAACATTTTAATAAATAGACTGTAACTTGTCATTGGGATTAAAGGGCCAGCATTAAACTGGTTTAAATCTTATCAGATAGATCCCACTATTCATATTCATATCAATGATAAGTTATGGAGTTCCACAGGGCTCGATGCTTGGACCAATTCTCTTCACCTTATACATGTCTCCAGTGGGCAATATTATAAGAAAACACTGTATAAATGTTCATTGTTATGCAGATGACACTCAGCTATACCTATCAATAAAACCAGGAGAAACAAATCAATTAGTAAGACTTCAAGCATGCTTAAAAGACATAAAGGCCTGGATGTCCTGCAAATCTTTAATCCTTAATTCAGACAAGACAGAGGTTATTATATTTGGGCCTCAAAATCACAGAGACACCTTTATCAAATCATATTGCTTCCCTAGATGAAATAGCTATGGTCTCAAATAGTACAGTGAGGAACCTTGATCATTTTTGACCAGGATATCTTATTTAACCTTCAATGACATTAAAGAAATCTCCAGAACTGCCTTTTTTTCACATGAGGATATTTCTGAAATCACAAACTTTTTAAAAGTGATGCTAAGAAATTAGTCCATACATTTGTTACCTCTAGACTGGACTACTGTAATTCACTACTGATAGGATGTCCCGATAACTCATTAAAAGGCCTTCAGCTAATCCAAAATGCTGCAGCCAGAGTTCTCACTGGACATAACAAGAGAGATCATATTACTCCTACATTAGCTTCTCTCCATTGGCTTCCTGTTAAATCTAGAATAGAGTTTAAAATCCTTCTCCTTACATATAAGGCGCTAAATAATCAGGCCCCAACATTTCTTAAAGACCTCATAGAACCTTATTATCCCAGCAGAGCACTTCGCTCTTAGAGTGCTGGTCTACTTGTGGTTCCTAGAGTTTCTAAATGTAGAATGGGAGGCAGAGCCCGCAGCTATCAAGCTCCTCTACTGTGGAACCAGCTCCTGCTTTAGTTTTCAGAAAGCAGACACCAACTCAACCTCTAAGACTAGACTAAAGACCTTCCTATATGATAAAGCTTGGTTAGAGCTTATTTGCTAACTGTGAATCTTCTCTCTACAGTAGCTTTGCTTCTTCCTCTTTCTCCCCCTTTCTCTATACCTTTCTGCAGGAATCCACAGCTTGGAGCTGTATAATATCCGGTGTGCAGCTACTGGCCCTACCAAATTGCCTAGTGTTCTCCCTGCTGCCCCTTGTTGTCGAGGAGCAGGGTGTGGGTAACCCTTAAACCTTCCGGTCTGAGCCCTTCACACAGCTGTCAAGGCTGGAACGCTGGAATTTAAGTGCGCTTACATACACTCTGTGTAATAACTGAAACTTTCACCATTATATATTCAGATGACACAATGAATAATACAACAGCCACCTGGGCAGACACCCTCACTTCCTTGAATGTTAGACTTAAAACTTTCCTTTTTGATAAAGCTTATAGTTAGAGGTGGATCAGGTGACTGAACAATCTCTTAGCTATGCTGCTATAGGCTTAGTCTGCTGGGGGACTCTATATCACATTGAGCTCCTGTCCTCCTTTTCCTTCTCTGTCCACTTCTCTGACATCATTGCATGTTGATAACTTTGATTCTTTTCTCTTCCCTAGTTGTGCTTCTTCATCTCTCTCTCTCTTTCTCTCTCTCAGGTGTCCTCGACCTTGGAGCTGTGGTTGCTGGTTCTACCAACCTGCCGGTGCTTCGTCTGCTGCTCCTTGTTGTTGTTTGGATCTCTGTTACCTGCTGTTCTTTTCTCTCTCCTCTGACCACTCACCCCAACCGGTCGAGGCAGATGGTCGCCCACCCTTTATCTTTCAATAAGCTGAGTTTTTCCTCTCCACTGTTGCCTCAGTGCTTGCTCAAGTGGGACTGTTGGGTTTTCCAAATATTTTTGTATTTACCTATTTTATGTAAGGTTTTAAATCTTACAATGTAAGGTGCCTCGAGATAACTTACGTTGTGAATTGGCACTATATAAATAAAACTGAAGTGAAACTGAAAAAAAAAAACTGTCACAATTTTTCTTCTGAGCCTCGTGTTCTATTAAAAGATTCCAGAGGTGTGCACCATGTTTGTGTTCTTTAACCCTCTGAAAAATGTAGTGTGTACTACTTGGAACAATTTGGTTAGATGCATATGAAATATCCTCTGCTGCCCTTGTGTTGCCTTAATATGGGAGATCAGATCTAATAAACAAGATCTACCAACTCCCTTCTACTCCCACATTCTATTGTCCACCTGAGCACCATTAAGACTTATTTGTATTTGTACTCCTTATCCAGTCTGTTATTTAGCATGTTTTACTGAAGTCCTGACTGACTGTGAGACCAATGAAGAGAGCGATCGACGGGAATGCTTCTTGCCTGAAGTTCAGAGGACAAGCCATGTGCTCAACAACACCCTTGAGAGGTAAATCTTGATGTTCCATCTTTGTAAATAAAAACAGAGAAAGAATCTGGAATAGTGATGTATAAATCTGAGAATTAAGTGACAGCTACTCCTCATTTGGATTCAGATGGAGGAACCCTAATCATCCTTTCAAAAGACGTGACGTCATGTGATCTGACAGAAAAACACAATTGAGTAAAACTGTTGGCTTCATCATTTTTTTCTTTTATTGTGTCTACTGTATAATGCCACTGAAAATCTCATGTTTTGCTATTCCTCAGGGTCACCGCATCTAGGATTTCCTGATACAGACACATACACACACTTTATGTTCAAGTCAATGCACACTTTTTTAAAAATCACCATGAGGAAGTAATTTTATTTTAAAGCCCTAAACTCTCAAGAAGATTAGCTGAGACACTTTAAAGTATTGCTTTAGGTATGAGGACAGCCAGGGTTACAGTTTTTACCCTTTGATGATGGCTTTCACCCGGCCTTGTCAGAAGAGTAATAGTTACCACACTGTGACGTGACTGAAGAGGTCAGTGAAAATAGACCAAATCCGCTCAGATTGACTTTATTAAAAGACAAGAGACAGAGGCATCACCCTACGAAAAATAGGTCAAAATGTCGATCATGCACATCTTGCCAACATGATGAGACACAATTATCATTTCTGTTGTTTTACCACTAAGTTTGATGAAGGCGACCATGGAGCGGTCTACAGTCCCCAGGGTTGGTGGTTTGCTTCCTGATTCCCCCTAATTTCTGGCTACATGCTTAAGTATCTGTGGACAAGACACTGAACCCTGCAGCTTTGGCACCTAAAAGTGGCAGCCTGATCTTGCTCTCATAAAACTATTGCAGTAATTATTTGTGACTTTGGCAGTGGAGAAAACGCAAACTATTAATTTCTATAAAGTTAGGTGTTATTATTTAATACATTTGTCGTGTTTCTCGTAGAGAAGTTAAGAGGTCCTGGCCTGATCCAACCTGGGTCCAAATCATATTCTAATTTTGTAATTCACCTGCTATCACATCTGCTCCCAAGGTTTATTATCATCATCACTCAAAAGGTAATCTGTGAGGCAGCTGCTCACTAACTGTCCAGATCCCGTTAGGATCAGTTCATTTGCCTTTTTAAAATGTTGGATTTTGGGTTAGGTTGGATCAAATCTTGTGGAGGTCTATTTAAGTCTCACACAAACTGTCAGAGTTTCGACAGTGTGCTTGAGGGATGTCTGTCATGTCAGGTCAATGAACGTTCAAAAATGCACAAAAATCTTGCTGTCATGGTGATGCTCTCCATATGTTAACCCTGACCAAAACTGTCTTTGTTTCCATGTTCATGTTCTGTGTACTGTAACGATTATTCACTAAATAGCTTCAAGCACTATATTTGCTCTGTTGATAATGCTTAAGAGAAACATATTTAACTAATATTGAGCCTCCAAACATCAGTCAGCCTCAGGCCTATGCGAGGTTAACAGGATTAACCTTCTGACGATACTTCAGTACAGCCATATGTTTAAAACTCTGATTGTGCTCCCTGTAAAAAGGAGATGAATTCTCAGGGTTGTACTGCCCTCGCTCTTACCTGTCAAAGAAGTCTTCTCTGTAGTAATCATAGTCAAACTCATAGCCACTGGCGGGAAAAACAACAACAACAACAAAAACTGAATGTGGTGACTGTACAAAACAATGCGATACAGTGCTTTTCACAACACAAGCATGAAACCACATTACAAGCAGACATGGGAATGAAAACTTT
Source organism: Microctenopoma steveboyesi (assembly GCA_032359275.1). Classification (NCBI taxonomy): domain Eukaryota; kingdom Metazoa; phylum Chordata; class Actinopteri; order Anabantiformes; family Anabantidae; genus Microctenopoma; species Microctenopoma steveboyesi. The sequence continues at coordinate 20,038,616 of JAUMHF010000021.1, read as the reverse complement.
CCATGCAGATCATAGTTGCAAGTTCGAATGAAGAAATACAAATACAGAATGCATAAAAGATGCAATAATTACAAACTGCGAAGAAAAAAGAAACCAGACAAACCACAAAATAGTTCATGTTCACCACAGGAGACAGAACTATATAAAGATCAAGACAAGACAAGGGAGAACCTGGCAACTGAAGCTGGATTCCTGAAAGTGATGAACAGTATCTTTAACTTTTACTGACAATGAAGTCAGTCAATAGAGGGGCTTCAACAAAAATAGAACTATGGCAAAACTGCACAGCCATTACTTCTGACCTGTGCTGCATATTTCTGATACTGTGATGTTGTTCATATTGGCAATGCAGTGGGAACTATCTAACTAAATCAGCAGCTTTACAGAGTTTTTAGGCTATAGATAGTTCATAGATTTTGTTCGTTTTAGTGCTGTCATCAACATTATCTACAGTAACACTCGGTGTGAGCATATGTGAGGATATTTAGACGAGCGCGCTTTAATAAACCCAGTCTACTTCACCTTCCTGGCAACAAACAGAAGAATCTGTAGCTGACGTCTCTTGTTCTTTTACTTCAGAATCAGATACAAATAGATGCCTGCTAACAATGTAACAACATAAACTAAATATATGTTATTGGTTGTTGTTATTGTTTTCACAATTATATAATAATATATTATGAGACAGTTATAGGAAGAGGTAAAAAATATCAAATAAAAACATGCACTCATGTGGGGCTTAGATCTAGAGGAGCTTTAAAACTATCCACACTGGACAACAACCCTTTTTTAATTCATCTTTGTTCACTGACTTGAAGATATTTTTTTGCTTGTTTTAATATAGAAGACATGATTCAGTTTTATCGTAGTAGAAACATTTGTTTTTATAAGTTATTTAAAGGTTTACTTATGTTGAAAATATAGGAAAAGAGCAGAGTCACAGAACAGTTCCACAAATCTTTCCTGTCTGAGACAAATGGCATCAAAGCTCAACAGAAATTTTTCTATAATAATGCAAACACTACAATAAACACCTAGCTTGACCAAGTTGTCCCTGACACCACTGTGTCTAGATGTCTGAAGGCCTCCACCATTATCACAAAGACCTCACACAGTCTGGGCGACTTTAGCTGTCACGCCAGTGATCATGAAGTGCTCAGCGCGACAGTGAGGTGCACCGATCCACAGAGAATGCCACCGCTGTTAACACTGCAGGCACCTGGAGAACCGGCACAGCTAAATGAGGATGCTCATCTCGGACTACAGCACAGCGTTCAACACGACAACGGCAGATCTCACCTGCATCTGGATTAAACAACTCCTCACACAACGCCCACAGCCCCCGCCTTATCTCCACACTCACGCTCAGCACTGGCTCCCCTCAGAGCTGCGTGCTGAGCCCTCTACTGTTCGCCCTGTATATCTTTGACTGCACTCAGACGGGGGGATGAGACATGATACAGGGCTGAGGTGCTCAGAACAACCTGACACTGAATGTCCTTAAAACAAAAGGACTCAAGGAAGCACAGGAAAAATCCTCTGCTCAGAAATGGACAATTTGTGGAAACTGTTACCACCTTGAGGTTTATGAGCTCCCACATTTCAGCCGACCTCTCCTACATTCAACCCTAAGACCTCAGCAGCAGCTGCATTCCCTGCAGGTTCTCAGCAAAAACAATATAGACAATAAGCTGCTGGCCCTCTACCCCACCTCTGTGATATTTAGAGGAGTTGTAGAAATGTACTGCACATTGTGTATATTTTTTAAAAATACTTTTTTATTTATACATAGTTATGTGTCTTTTCGTAATGCACTGTTGCTGGGCGGAGCTCCCACACTTCCATTGCATTCTCAGTACAGTGAATAGTGAAAGTCTATTGTATGCTATTCTATTCTAAAAGAATGTGTTAAAAACATAAATTAAATAAGGTGTCAACACCTTATTCCACAGAAAAAGAATCAAGTGATTTGCTTTTGCTGCAATAATTACAACAAGATGCTATTCTGAAAGTTTATGTCAAAAAATAAAAAGTTAGTCACTAGTTTAGTGACATGTAGTTAAAAAAAGGCCACAGCGGGTACAGTCAAAAAGCAGACAGCTTTACAGATAATTACACTAATACCTGACAATTTAGAAATAATTACACCACATGAAAAAATCTAGAAATGTATTTTTTATAAGTACATGGATATTACACTAATAACAATTTCCTCAAATAACTATAAATAAAAAATACAAAATGCTCCAGAGAAATAACCAGCAAATATATTAATTATTAACCATCATTGTTCCTTGGATACAATGTTTTAATGAAAAAAAAAGTTTGTTGTTGTAACAAGACAAAATTAAGCTGAAAAGCTGATTAAATTATTTGGTGAATTGTCATCTGTATGATAATTAGATCAAAATGTAGTAAAACCTACTAGACTACGTCTGAGTCATAAAGCACCTACTAGCTCCGCCTTTGTCCCCCTGCTGTTATCCAGTGTAGGTAGTTTAAAAGCCGAAATGAGAGTGGTTCAGTTCAGTACCACCCAAGTGTGCTCATGCTTGTTTGGCAAATTAGAAACATGAGTGACAAACCGTGGGGAGGGACACACTGATCAATTCAACCACAGCAAGCCAATCAGCGGTGATGTGTACCTGTAAAGAGAAGCTGCGGAGCGCTTCAGGCCCTTCGGTCTGTTTGGTTTCGGTTCTCCTGCCATATTGATATCTGGAAAAGAAAGAGGATGCAATTACATTTCTGACTTCTACTAAAGTTATGAGAAAAATATCAGTAGTCCAATATCAAAGAGTCCTGAAACCTAGAAAACATTTTCATCTTTAAACAGTCAGACACAGATAAAACAATGAGCTGTCAATATATATCAATTCTATTTAACAAAGGACAAAGGATTTGCCAGCAGATATTTTTTTCTTTTAAAATGTTGAAACAATGAATCTTTCAACACAGCTGCTCAGGAAGCTTTCATTTTTTTCACCACCTGTTATGGGGTTCAGAAGCCTGTTGGTGTGTTGCCTCGCTATCACCACTAGAGGAAGCTGTTGAACTATTGTGCAACAGTGAGTGTTTCCAGAGCGGCCACACGTAATCAAAAGGAATGTCATGTGTTGGATTTTTACTTGTACCTGAGTGTGACGCGCCGCTATTACGTACCCTATTTAGCTCTTAAAATGAATATCACGTGTCAATAAAAAGCAATAAAACACTGAATCAATATACTACAAAGACATTTCTAGTAGGAGTTGCATAGTGGTAAAGTTGCTGTTGCATTATTGTCCAAATCACATGAGAAACACTGTCAGGGATTTGTTACTGTTTGTTTAGTAATAATGCAAATATGAAAGTGACAAAAGATGAAGAATCAAGTTGAATAAACGTAAAGACTAAGAATGAATCATGCATCAACTGAAAAGAGAAAAGAGTTTATTTACTTTCTCAAGAACATCAAACTCTTGGAACACAGATGCTTAGCACAAAAAGTATTTGCACCCTGCAGATACTAATATGTGATACTGATTTCAGTTCCAGTGTAAACACATTATGATTCATGTAAACGTCAAACAGCCTTTATTGTGCATATGAGTCGACTGCCTCTTTAGTGGCCTTATATTTAACCACTGTGCGTTCTTAATGGCTGCGCTGTGCTCACACCTGGAAACAACCATCAACAATCTATCCACCCTCTTAACTCGGTGTCCTGTTCAGGTTCTCTAGGCCCAACCTGCACTGGATGAAAGGCAGGGGACACTCACTGGGTCTATTAGAGGGCAATACAGAGTTTCCAGTTCACTAACCTGTGTGACTTTTGACGTGGATTGTGGGAGTTGAACTTAGCATCTGGGGGAGGCTCATGTAGACATGGGGAGACAGCTCAGAAAGGGTTGAGCTTGCCAGTAGATCTGAGCACAGGAGAAGGCATAAATTCTGAGCCACAGTCCCACCGGTCACGAATCAGTGGAGGACAAACCAAGCAGCTTAGGAATTTACAAGAGGAGAATCTGCTGGTATTTCAGAGGGCATATAAGGCACACATAAAGGAAATGACCGTTCAGAGTAATTGCAGAGAAATCACAGTGTATAATGGTCTTACTGGGAGCCAAGCCGACTAGCTGGCTGCATTTAGACGCTATAGTACTGGTCCCAAATAGGATGACCAAACATCTAACTTCTAAAAGTTTTTCTGTTTACGGAGATGCAAAATTATTAAGTGAACACTTTAAATCTGTCCACAAAAGATGACAAACGAAGGAGCTTCATGGCTGAGAACTGAGGATGAAAGGATGAGATGGAGAGTGAGTTTCACCGTTAAGGGGACTGTTTGTGTGTGTCTGAGGCAGTGATCCAGCACTCTGACCACAGCCAGGTGTAGCACTGGCAGGAGCCCAGGATACACACACACATACACACCTTTGGCCAGCCAAACCTGTTATTGACCCTTTACTTTATGACCTTGTAAAAAACTGTCCAAATACACACACACACACCTGCTGATCCATAAACTCAGTGACTTTAATTTGTCTCCCACAGGGTTGTGTTATTAAAAAGGGAAGTCCCTTAACACAGCACACTCAAATATAGTTGATCGATTCCTCTAGTGTCTCTGAGAAGCAAGTAATTTGACTCAGTCCAAATACATTTCACTCTGCTTTCTGCTGATCATGAAATTGGAAACCGCTAGCTCTTGTGTTGCTAAGGAGTTTGTGAATCAATGGTCCTCTCAGTTGCTGCCATTATCTCAGGGCTCTCTGTTTATCTCTTTTTTAGCTAAAGCAAAAATACAGGACTTTTTAAATATTGTATGCTCGGTTTTTTAAGAAAACATTTTAATTTTTATATTAGTCTATATCTGCATTTAAAACGACCTCAAAAATGTGTTTAACAACAGCAGATGTCTTTTATTTTGAAGAAAACATAAGCACATGGAGCAAGTTGGAAATATGTGAGAGAAATTCAGATATACTTATTTCATTGAACATAATTATTCAGACATGGGTTTATCAGTGTTTATAATATTAAAGTATTAATATTAAATTATGTAATTTTCTTGCTAAATAAATTTTGCAACATTTTAATTGCAAGCTACATTTTGTAGTGAAATGCAGTAACAAATTAAAATGAGTTGTGTTGTACAGCTGTAGTAATAAAAACATAAAAAATATAGCATTTAAATTAATAAAGTCAGTGTTGAGAGGAGTTTGGGTCAATTTTTGCTGCATGTCACACGCTGCTGTCTTCCACAGCGTTTCGTCTCTACCTTGTTTGTATCAAAAATAAATAAAAAGGAATTAACAATAAGCCGTATGGAATTTCCTGGACAAACCTTCCTGAGGGATCAATAAAGTTCTACCTGATCTGATCCAATGAAAATAAAGAGGTCAGACTTGACAAATCACTACATATGGAAAGTCAGAGAGGTCTGTTTGGTGTTCAGTAGCATTTTAATTAGGTCGGAAAAAGCAGCCAAATTAAGACCTTGCAGGCGTTCCATACATATGTACACTTTTCAAATCTCATTCCTGTGATTAGCTCTTTGTCGAGGCCAGGCTTGTTTTACTGTCCATGTCAAATGGTCTTAGCTGCTCTGCTCTTATTTTAAACATTCTGTTGGTGACATTTTTAAATATTTTATCATTTTATGTAAATTAACCCCCCCCCCCCCCCAAAAGAAAATCAAAAATATCTCCAAATACAGTATAAACTCTGCAAAAAGGCGAGTGCTGAAGTTAACTGGAAGGAGAGAGTGGTAGACACAACACATGAAAAGAGAGAAAGTCAACTTTGAAAAAGATTTATATGAGCTCTATTGCCACGGGCGCACACACACACACACACACACACACACACACACACACACACACAAACTGTCACCGTGTGTATGGAGAAACCGTCTGGGAAATGTAACCTGCATTCGTTTGTGTTTGTATGATGGGTGTTGTTAGCAGTGACATAATAATTAATCCTTTAACCGAGACCGCCTCCCCTCTACACACACTTTCATTTAGAGTCATTCATACACAGTATTCTCTTTTCCAAACACACTGCCAGATACTACCAAAGAACAGTGCTTGCAGCTCTGCAATCACTGAACATAAACTAGCTGAGTTCTTCAAAACCAGCTCACTGACAGCTCGTCTCTTCCTGCTCCGCTGGGGGGAACAAACAGATGGAGGAAAACACTCTGGCAGCTTAAAGGCGCACCCTGCTCAACTCTTATTTCCCCTCTGATATGTTATTGCATGGTAAAACGAGCGAGAGACGGGAGAGATGGTTTATGTGCAGACTGAGGAGGAAGAACAAACTGTGAAGGTGCTCCATAGGTCGCCACAGGTTCCAGAGGCTTGTGTGCGAGTTCAGAGCATGTTAGTCTGATTATTACAGGTCACATTTAATCACTCTACAATGATGAACATTTACTGCTTTAGAGATGCCTTCAAAAAACCTAATCATTGATATCTTTTTGCCATATAAGTAAGATATGTATTAATGTTATGCAGTACTCATTAGTACTTTACTTTCAAAATACTCTCAAGAACTGGGCAAACATTTTCTGTCTTGCCAGAGAAAACCTGGGGCTGTGATTTTTTTTACCTGGAAGTGACCTGAAATGTCCAAAAGTATCTTAGACAAGCAAGTGTGAAGAGTTTATATGTCCAATCAGTTACCATGTATAGAATTGTAAATGTATATATAAATAAATGTTTTCAGACATGAAAAAAAATCCTGAACGTATCTTGACAAAGCCTGAGCAGTGTCCACCTGTGCCAACCTGTGCAGCAGGTGATTATCCATAAGTTTCAGTTCATCCACTCAGCTAGCGAGAAGGTACAGTATATTTCCAATCATGTGAATGCCTCTGCTTCAATGAGCTGTAAACACAACACTATGGTTTCCGCTGCTTACTTTTTGCGTCACGCCGTCCCTGCTGCATTTCTTTTTACCACACCAACAAAAGGCAGACCATCTCCCCAACCGAGCACATGTCTCACATGGACAATCTTCTGTTGTGTGCTCCAGACAATGTCTGGACCTGACTCTTCAGACATTGTCCAGAGCTGATCATATTGTAGACTTGTGTAAATTTAATATAAACATGAACCCCCTAAAATGACATTATGTGATATGTAGAGAAGTCTTACGTGAGGTTTTGTGTAAGTGGAGGGTCACTCACCCAGTGTTTGTCCAGCAAGAACCCTGCCGTTCTCCCCAATCACTGCCCCCCTGGCGTTCCTCTCGCTGGCGTACTGGACGAAGGCATAGCCCTTGTGCACAGAGCAACCCAGCACACGGCCATACTTGGAGAAGATGCTCTCCACATCTGACTTCTTCACCACAGCTGTGTTGAGGTTGCCGATAAAGACACGAGAGTTGATGGACTTTGGATCTGTCTTGTTTGTTACATTACTGGTCTGGACCTTCAGCGACATGCTGCAGAAATGGCGAAGACAATAACTGACAGATGTATGACGGAGGGAGGTGATGGAGGGAGCTGGAGAGAGTAAAACAAATAACTGGTGTTAGTCAAGAATAAAAGACAGATGCAACACTTTTACTGCTGCAAAGAGTCACAAGGTATTCTTTTCTTTATTGAAAAAACACGTATTTCTTCATTCAGTGCATTTAAGTAACAGTACAGGGTTTCAATCAGCTTTCTCAAGCACCTTTAACTGTCATGTTGTCTCTCTGTAACAACGCTGTCGGTCACCTCCCACAACACATAAAAAAGCAGTTAGGAAGCAATTCTTTTTGCCTATGCAGATTTGCAGTAACCAAGGTTCTTGAGTGCACGTAAACCAGACAAAAACAGGATTCTCGGAGGAACCTGTAAATATAAATGAATGACGGGTTCACTGGGACTTATAAACCTTGGTGCACACAGTAAATGCTTTGTGACAGTAGAATAGGTTTAGTTTGTTTAAAATGCCTTTTACACACAATGCTGAACAAACTGTAATTTATTAAGTTGATAAATGAACTGGAACGTGATTCAGAAAACAAATCCACAATAATACAATAAATAATAATGAATACTTTATTGATCCCCTTAGGGAAATTGTTGTTTAGACAGCTGCTAGACCCGTGTCTGCGCTACTACGGGGTAGGTACACCTTAACATGTAACCTGGTGGGACTGGGAATTGAACTCACTTACACTGCTCGGACCATATTTGTGACTCATCTGACATTGTGTAATCTGTAGAACTTTTCCCTTAAGTCCAAATGTTTTATTTCTGTCTGTCTTTACTGCAACAGTACACTTTCCTCCAATGACATTTACAGTGGACATGACAACGCACCAAACTCATACTTACTATAACACCACCTCGAGGACAGAGACTGATCACCTCCACTGGTGAATGAGTGCACACAGTGAATGTGTAGGTAGATAATACGCATTTGTGCTGGCTGGGCCAGGCTGTGACTTGAGTTAGGGATCTTATCATTTAAAAAAATTATTATATATAAAAATTTTATTATTATTGGAAAATATTCAGTGTTCCTCCGACGAGGAAGTAATTTATACCCAGCCTGTCCTTCTCTGATTGACTTTTCAGTTTTTCTTATGTATGAATATATAACGTTGTGCAGTTAAAAAGGGGGGGGGGCATCACGTTTCATCAATGCCTCATTCTTATTTGGCTTTAGATGTACTGTATACTTGGTCTTTACAGAAGAGTCGTATAAATGAGCAGATGACTCATCTGAACTACTGATACAGTAGTGGGAGTTGACAGATGAGTCAGCAGGAGAGGACCTGGTAGAATCTATGGTTCTGTTTTCTGACAAAAATGTGTCTCTGAAAGAAATGCATTCTTCTCTTAGTTAGGTTAGAGCTTCCCATTATTGTGGGAGAGCTGAAAGGCTTTATTCTCTAATAATATTATTATTGCGCTTTAAGGACAGACGTTTGGTTGCCATTATCTGCCTCTCCTTTGTCTTTAGGAGGTCTACTTTGTTTTTTACATTTCTTTATGTATTTGAATAATAACAATAGTCTAAATGTTTAATTCAACTTTATTTATATAGCACCAATTCACAACATAAAGTCATCTCAAGGCACTTTACAGTGTAAGGTTTAAGACCTCACACATTATATCAATATATACAGAGAAAACCAACAGTCCCACTTAAGCGAGCATTAAAGCAACAGTGGAGAGGAAAAACTCCCTTTAGGAGGAAGAAACTCTACCTACAGCAGCTCAATGCAATGCCCTTCCTCCACAAGTCATGAGGAAAACAAGTAAAGTGAAATCCACAGAAGCTCCAGTGTATGTGACCATTATATATGTGCATAAGCATGATTCAAGACGTGTGTACAACATCATAATCATGTAACATCAGACTCCTGAACTGAGCCCCAAAAAATGATTAAAAAACTGCTCTGGACTGTCTGCAAACTTTCTACACTGTCTCCATCTCTTTTATTGCATCTCTGCCTGTTCTTGGACCCTCTCTCTCCCTCATTAGAAGTAACCAGCAGTGAATCCAAGTCCCGGAGAAGAAGAAATGTTTATGATTCAACACTGCTGACTCTGTGTGTGTGTGTGTGTGTGTGCGTGTGTGTGTGTGTGTGTGTGTGTGTGTGTGTGTGTGTGTGTGTGTGTGTTTTACAGGAAATATGAGATATTTGGTTTCACACCTGCATCTTAAGAACAGGAAAAAAGCAACAAGTGTTAAAAGTCAAACTAAAGCAAACTTCCTTCTGTGTGCGTGTGTCTGACCTCCTGTCCTTTCCATCTTGCCTTCCTACTGCCTGAGCCACCTTAAATTTAATGAATGAAATTGCTTGGTACTAAGAAACCTGTGTGTGTGTGTGTGTGGGCGTGTGTGCGTGCCTCAGTGAATATTGTCGAGGCAGCAAAATCCAGGGTGTGGAGGTGAGTGAACAAGAAATAAAGAGTAAAGACTTGTGTAAATGTTTTCTGCATGTATATGTAATAAGGATTTATTAAGTCAAGTAAAAACCTTAAATAATATAAAATACAACCCCACACACCAAGGTGCAGACTTGATTATGCATTGCTGCAGGTACCAAATGACACCTCTCTCTCTCTCTCTCTCTCTCTCTCTCTGTCTCTAACACACACACAGACAAACACACAAATAAAAGTACAACCGTTTTTTGCTACCTCTTAACTGTTGGCTGCGAGAAAGGATAAAAGCATTTTGCAGTTTGAAACTACTCAAGAGTTGATCTTCCTTCAGTGACTCTCACAGTTCTGATAAAGCGTGGACTCTACATTAGCATGAGAAGAGACAAAGCGCGTCTAAGCCACAGCAGTAATAACTTCTTGGTATTTATCAGGCTTCACACTCAGATGAGCATTACATGTTATCATTGTAAAACATTGTACAAGAAAGTGGACACATTTCCATATGAGACTCTGTTCGGTAGAAAAACGTTGCTACGTCTTTATTCTAACAGATATCGAGCACCAGAATGCAAATAGACATATAAGCAAATTAGGTTTCCAAACTTCTTCCTTTAGGGCCTGAATGTTTGATGGCACATGCATACATTAGCATAAAACAGGATAAAGCTTGTAAGCTTTATAAATGAACCAGACAGCTGACTGTAATATAAAGTTTAGCTTTCAAACTAAAACGCGCTTCACACAATATTATGTCCCCAGAAAACCTGTTAATACACACACACGCAGGGTTTCTGTGAGCATTTAAAGATATTTTGTGCATTTTCATTTTTATAGATTTACCTCTGCATTGTGTTTAAAGTCTGAAGAAGTGGAGAAGAAAAAACATTCTGTCCAGTTATGAAGTCTGGAGAGAGAATCATTTCACTGCATTTTCTTGTATGAAATAATCATGATAAAAAAATATACATGTTAAATAATGTAATTATTATAGTATAGTTTATAAATATCAAAGTGTTATTTGTTTTCCTTTTTGTCTATTGTGTAATTAAAATGCAAATGTTATTAATTGATTTAAAATGGATTTTTTAAATGCTTCATTTACTTAGTGTAACTAAACTACAGAACCCAAATTATTCTAGTGGCACACTTCAGGCTCTATATGTCACAGTTTGTCTAGTTTAGGTTCAGGATGTGTGTGTTTTTGTTCTTTATGTACATCTGTTTGTTTGGTTCCCTTTTTAGTTTCTTCTGTGTCTTAATGATTCTCTTCTCTGCTTTTTTCAATCTACATTACCCACGATTCCTTGTCACACTCTAGACTTCCTGGTTTTACAAACTACTTCTCCCAGCACTCCTGTTGACTCTGTTTCAGCTGTCTCTGATCAACCAACCTGGTTCACATCATATTAACCCTGCTCCACCAGGGATGCTGTCAGATCATCTCCCTGTGTTCTCCTTATGTACTCCTGTGTTCTGTGGAGTCTGGTCATCCATATTTGGCAAAGTTTGTTTTTGGTTTGGATTTGGTTTGGTAATCATTTTTTTCTTCTTTAGGAGTGATTTTCTGTTTATAGTCTTGTATGCTTTCACATTTATGAAATTCCTTATTTTGTTAAATTAGTGTGAATCTGTGTCCTGACTCCACCCTCACACTATATCCAACCAAGATTATAATTCTTCTTTTCTGTGAGCTAATACTACTTTTTGTTTGTACTAATTTACCTGCTAGTTGCTTTGAAAGTGTCTCATAGTCCATTGTCCACATGCACAATGGTGAAGCTTCAAACAAATCACCAAAACTCCATCTTCAGAAGTGACATTGTGCTCTGTATAGCATTGACTAAAACCACTCTACAGACAGTGGTGGTGCCCACTTATTCCCAGGTCTGCTTGTAGGATTAACAGTTCAGATAAGCTTTACAGGTCCAACGATTCACACCCATTAACATTCCAACCTTCTGAGTCCTGCCCGAGAAGAGAACAAGCAGCTTCGTGGCCCAGCTTTACATTCAAATGAGTGCTATTTCCCTGGTTTTTAATTAAACTAAAACTGCACACATACACCACTGCAGAACAATACAGGCAGCCTTTATCTGCTATTCTGTGTGTAGGATTAGCAATTAAAGCTAACATCACAGTGGACTGCACTGTGATTGTACAATGTGAACAAACGCTGTCTTTAGGCGTCACTGGGAAAACAAGCCCCACTGACAGAGGTCAAAGAAGTTGGAGATTATCGTGACACATCTTCACAGGTTTTTACACTATTGAAAATCTTAGTTGTAAAACCACAAACCGTGATGGGGATTGTCAGGTTTTATATAACAAGTCTGCCAAATGTGAGGCAAAATGCATTTCAACTCAACATAATGTTTCCTTATAGATCTGCAAATCTGAGAATAAATTGTAATCCAGATATGTGTAATGCAGATGCTTAGTAATTGGATATGTTTTTTATGCTGTTGCTGATGGAGCACAAAGGGAATAAGTGATAAGTTACGTTTAAAGTAGAACACCTGCCAAATGAATATCACACAGATCAGAGGATCAGATCTGAACACAGCTAACCTCTTAAAAGCTGGAATCTTTCATGGCATGCATTTTTAATTTCTCTTTGCTATTTGGGCTAATTGTGACCTGATGAATGTAAAAATAAAGAATTTTATGTGATGTAGTTTCTGAGAAAATGTATGTTCACAAATAACAATTGTTTTTAATTTCAATAAAAAAACTATAAAGTCACAATTGAGTAATGATACAAAACTCAACATTTGTCCCGAGTACAAAATCAAAATGAGAAACAACAATTGTTCCCTTTGAGCAATGGCTCATTTGAGGTGCTGCTAACAGCTGCTGGAAGATGTTTGTCTGTAAACAGTAAAAGTATGATGTCCTCGGACATGGATATCAGGACCTTGTAGAGCATGTGTGGAAGCCAGGTCCTAGAAGGTTAAAGAAAAAAATAAATAAAAATTTAAAAAGGATGGTGTCTGTAATTTACAGCAATTAAGCTGAAAAATCTGAATTCCTTAAGCACTTTCAGATTAAATGAGACAAACCCCTCCAGGGTTTCAGTGATGTCATAAACAGTATGAAAGCATGTTGTGATTTTCCATAATTAACCGAAAGAGAAATAATGTAATGGATTATCCTACACTTAGTGTGCCCATGTTTAATCCATTTTTTTCTGTTGAAACTTGGGTTTAATCTTTACGTTCTGCAGTTTGAAGTGGGCTCTACATCATGAACAACCAACCATTGTTGGCAAAGAAACGTGATACACCATAATTAATACCAAACATGCAGAAGAGACTGAGATTATTGTGTGATGATTTCTGTGGCATTATTCAGCCTTAAATACAAATAAGGCAAACGGTTCATAAAACACATTAGAAGCACTTCATAACAATAAATAGAAGAGACGAGGCAGCAGCACTTTGGGATTAAAGTGTGTTTGCGGCACACAGTGGTAACGCTGTGGTAGAACAAATCGCTGTGGGCTTAGAGTCTGCGGTCCCACAGTCAGTGACACAGTGGAAACACTTCAAAGAACCACTCAATTTCATCAAAATTTAATTCCTCATTAACAAAAAGCAGTTATTATATTCTTATATTTGAAGAAAAAACATTCAGTACCTTGAGATTCTCAAGCACAGTGCACTACACTTAATAAATGAATGCGTCCATCTGCTGTACCTGCTTGTACCCACTTATTCCAACCAAATGCTTCACCTTGGGTGCTAATTAAATACTTAAATCTATTGCAATTCAAAGCAATTTCCCTGCAATAAGAAGCATATAATATGTTTCTGGCGCTGTGTCATAGAGCTGTTGATTCCACTGTATGCTAATTTCTGACATTGTAGTTTGTTAAAGTTGCAGCGTGTTGCATTAGATTGTGCTGTTGTTGTGCTCCGCCTGTATCTGGGTGGAAGAGCGCCTTGCACATAATTAATGATTGTCAAGCTGGGGCAGATGATGTGTACCAGCAGCATGCTGACACGAAGCAGCTCTCACCTTGGTTCACCTCAACAGTGTTGTGTGTGAAAGACAGACGCGTGCCATCGCCCCCATTCAGCAGCGGCAGCAGCCGTATGGAGGAGGACTGAACTGAAACACCAAGAGCGTGGCCCTCGCCATGTTCAGCCAACACGATGTGAATGTGAGAGAGGGAGGGAAAGAAAGGGGAAGGGAGAGAGTCAATGTGTTTGGCAGAGATAACAAGGCAGACCTGGACAAATGTGGTACAACAGAGAAACTATTTTCCTTTCAAAGAGAATCGGAGTGAGAGGAAGGTGGGTGGGGAGGGAGAAACTAATTTGGTTTCACAGGGTAATGTGTTTTCAGTTGTTGTCATGTTGAATGACCTTCAAGCATAGGCTCGCAATTGTTAATTACTCTTCCTCTTTCCCTCAAATACACAAGTTGTACTTTGAAAAGCTGCCACAGTAGCAGCTCTTGCCATAATCAGTATGTCATCCTGTCATCCGGGTCACAATTGTCCCAGAAGTCTGGACATGGATGAAAGGGCTCAATAGCAAAATGGTGACATTCCTTAGGCCCACCTCCTCTGTCGAGAGAAGGTTGTTCCACCTCGACATAAACAGCTTCCTTAACATTTCTGTCTTCAAGCTGAATCTTTTCTCAAAGGAGCTGGCTCTCCTGTAGTAAGCTGCTGCTTAGCGTTAGATGAGGGTGACAGTGGCTCAGTTAAAAATAAAAAAATAATTTGAATTTTATTTGTGACGATCGTTCTATTCCCAGTTCCCTGAATCCTGGACACATGACTAAGTGACCCTGGTCTTCAAAGTCTTGGTGTCTTGAGAGTGTAGCACAGTGAGAAGATTTTCCCCAAAGTATCAATTCATTATAATATTAGTTTTTTCCAAAGACAACACAGATGGTGGCCTTGTTTCCCAACATCAGTGGTGGACCTTACTGACATACCTGTGGTTGTATGGAAGCAAAGCTCTGCAGCACAGTGCCAACAGAAATGCCCACGGCTGTAGAATGAGGTGGTTCACCATAAAGTATAAAATATACACAGTGCTGTGCATTAACATGGTCAAAGAGTGATTTATTGAATGAGCTCGACCTGCGAAAATGATTACCAGGATTTCTGTCACAGTAGTTTGCATATGCTTGCCTGTGAAATAATGCCCATGTGGACAGGACGTACCTCTGTCAGCTTTTAATCTTCAGCACAGTAAGGTCTCAGCTCTTCTGTATGAAGTTGGTATCCTCATGGTTCTGCATGGGTTTCCTCCCATAGTCCAAATGCATGCAGTTAGGTGTGATAGACCGGGGATCTGGACTTTTTCCAGCCTTATACCCAACGCTGGGATCAGCTCCAGGCCTCCCCTCCTCCTCGACCCCTAACAGGATAAGCACTATAGATGATGGATGGATGCCACACAATAAACTTTCACACAGTGATGCATGGTGCCCCTTCATTGATGCTTTAAATGCTTTTAAAGCCTCATTTCCACTCTAATCCATTCATGTTGCCCGGGACCCTGTGACATGCATGCACACGCACTCACACACACACACACCAAAGAATTAGTGCTTGAGGTAACAGCTGTGGCAAAAGAATAAACACGCGCGCACACACATACACACACATCCTCAGGTTCTTGGCTCAATGCATAACTGAGGAGTGGAGCTGAAAGCCCCCGAGCAAAGCTGCAGGCTGGGCTGGCACGCTAACACAAGAGACACACTTCAGCACTCATAACACACACAAATCCACATGGAAATGCAAAGGAAATTCACACACAAGCCCACATGGAAATCAGTCTCTGAATCAAAGAGCGTACACTCCACTGCAACAGTAAACAGTTTAGCAGCTTAGAAGGAAACGATCTCTGGCTGTAGTGAGCTCTGGCAAAACGTTTTATTGATATGTTTTGTATGAAGACATTTGCAACTTGTCAAATTTGTAGCACATGTTCAGAATGTTAAGATACAGTCCTGTTGCAAACCAAATATTATCACAGTTCAGTTTTCTATTAGCAACCTTTCTATAAGGGCAAATTTGAGACACCACAATTCATTTAAAAAAAGAAGACAATAACACATTTAAGCGCAGAGAGGCCACCAGAGAGCGTGAAGGTAAGTTTGTGTTAGAGATGAGCTACAAAACTGCAGTATTCAGCATTACCCAACAACAAGTCTCCTGACTTCTGCCACTGACGGTAGGTGCAGAGTCAGTGTTGGCCTGACCACACATTTACAGCTTTCCAAATCATTTCACAGTATTAAAGGAAAAATCCACTTTAACACCACCCTAACCCTGGCGGAAATGTACCTTTCATTTCTGGGTCCATTTTCTTGTTTGGTGGTTTGTTTCCCTTCCGGGCAAAGTGGACTCTGCAAAAAATATATTACAGCCTTTCATCACAAAATAACTCGTGGAATGCTTTGAACATCGCTGAGTGATGATGCACATCCAACGGGATAAAAGCTGCTCGAGGCTTTACTTTAAAACAAGGATCTTATTTCATTAATGTCTCTACTTCAGGCAGTTCTTTGACTAATGTTACAGCGCCATTGAACATGAAACAATTATGATTATCTGCCAGCGCGGCGGCACAGAGCGACTTATAATAAAACCCTGTCCTGTTTTAGAATCATTTCACCTAATGCTGAAAATTGGACTGGAGGTGGAGGTGAGAGAAGCAAATTATACGGAAAGATCCGCTACTGAGGTACCTTTGAGCGAGGCATCGTGGAGCTGGAGAGCAGACACCAAAACCATATTTCAAATCACATTTCCTATGTTTCGCAAAAGGAAAAACAAATCGCAGCCACGCTAGGGACCAAGATCCAGCGTCATTGCTACATGCTGACATGCTGAAGACTTTCGTAGTGTCAGGTGGAGGTAGAAGGACGTTTGCGTTAAGCATCAACTAACTAGGCGAAGATAAAGAAGCAGCATTCTATGTTTGGTGAGAGATTAAGTCATTTACAGGCTAATTCTGACTGTACTGCTGATACCTGAAGTCCTGGCAGCACTGTTGGCTTCATCACAGTTGACTGTTGCAGTCCTACTCTAGGTAACATTAGCTGCCTCCATTTCCTCCACAGGTACCCTATAAATCATTGCCACGCAGGCCAAGAGGCAGTAATAGAGACAGATAGTCTCTCTTAAAGCGCATTAATGAACTGTTGTTCCTGGAATCAGGACGGCCGATGGAGGGATCGATACTGCATTGTTTTCTGCTATACAGTCACCGCAGACCTGACATCAGTTCACTATCAACCCAGGTGTGCCATTAATAAGAGGACAATTTACCTAATCAACGATTAATTAAATAACGATTTCTTTACATCCACAGGACTGAATGTTTCCACACCCAGCCTGAATTGATTTGTAGCGAAATAGCTGTACTGGCAGAAAGAAATCTGCTCATTTATTTGGTCATTTTCTAATCAGAATCAGAATTAGAATCAGCTTTATTCGCCAGGTATGTTGCACATACAAGGAATTTGCTTTGGTCTTTTGAAGCTTCTCTAGGACAGAACAGATAGAAAAACAATACAATAAATTAAAGACAAATTACAGACAAATTGTAACAAGACAGAAAGACAAGACAGTATGTGTGTGTGTGTTTGAGTGTTTTTTTTTTAGAAGGGGTTCCAAAATAAACTAAAACTAACTACTAAATCAAACTAGACGGTTTTGAAGATTTCAGTTATTTTAAAAGAAATTAGTTAAAAAATAGCAAAAAGTATATATTACCAAACCATGTCGCTTTACAAACCATAGATGTAATTTCAACAGAAAAATATCTCAGCTCGTTGGTGTTGTTTGATACCTCACACCATTATTAATCAATTGTTTGTGAAACTATGTTTATTTACATTTGGGGATTAACATTAATAATTGATACACCAAATGAAACCACACAACCACTACTGGGCCTTAATAAGGCCTCTTTTTTCCATGATACGTTCAGAACTGTGGAAATAATTGAATAAAAGTTAGCACAAAGAGAAACCAAGATAAATGTAATCTGATGAAACTGACAGTCTTGGAGAAGAAATAAGACCAAAGAAGACAAGAATTAAAAAGTGAACCCAATCACAAAATAGAAATGACGGTTAAGTAAAAAGAAAAGTGAGATTTGTTGGGTTTTATCCAAAAACCAAACGCTGCAGTTCTGAGAGTAGGTCAAAGTGTATCTGACTCAAACTCCCTGGGCTGCGCCACCATCCACCCCAAACTCTCCCTCGATAAACTTTACATCATTCTCAACACAAGTACAATCTCTATTTACTGGATATACCTCCTACCTTAATAAAATAAATCATCATTTACAAAGTTGATCAGCGTGCACGCGTCTGTTTCCGCTGCCTTAATGTTTCATTCATGCCTGCGTGTGTCGATGTGAGTCTGCTGTGTGTTTAGCTACATGAAGAAACCCGAGTCCTTACTGGCCAGTACAGCTGATTCTGGATCTGCTCCCTCACCTGCTCCTCCTTTTCCTTCTTAGATCTCCTCCTTTGCTTCTCTTTCCTTTTTCCACCATCTTTTTTGTTTGCTTTACTTTGCACATTTTACTTCTGTCTTCATCTTTCTTTTGTTTGCTTTTCTCCCCATCTCTTTCTTTTAATATTTTCTGCTCATCTTTCTCCCACGTTCATTTTTTCCTTTTCTTCCTTGTCCCCTTTATCCTCCTCATAACCATCCTTCCTCTTCCTTCCTTCTCTCTAGCCCTCCATCACAATGCTTCCTTCCTTCCCTGTTCCCCCGATGATGAACGACTGGTTGTTCCACTCATCCATCTGCTGGGCAGCCTCATCTATCTGGGGCCTGCCCACACACACACACACACACACACACACCTCATAACAAAGGAACACACACATATGTACACTGAAACACACAACAGCATGAAACCCACACAGACACACTCACATTGTGCACAGAGGAAAAAAAGATGAAGTGTAATTTAAGTGTGCTCCGTCCTGCACACACACACACACACACACACACACACACACACACGCGCACACGCTCCCTCAGGGTGTGTCAGTACAGCTTCTGATTAAAGAGCCTCTATAGAAAATCAATACCTCCTTCATTACAGACTTACCTCTCTCTATCACTTGTTCTCTCTATACCTTCAGCCCTTTCTATCCATCTTGGCCTGCCCCAACCCTCCAACTGTCCACTTCCCTCCACCCATTCATCCATCCGTCGCTCTCACTCATAGAAAAGAAATAAGGCATGTCAAATAAAGTAGACTAGTAAATGTAGATTTAGTTCAAATACAAATGAAAAGCTGTAGTTTGACTCTACTCAAAGCACAAAACAACAACTGGTCTGATATGTAACCTACTTCAGCTTAAACTGCACACTATGGATCAGACTCAGCTGCGGAAGGATGCCAGGTTTAAATAATGAATCCTACTTAAAAGGCCTTTCACTAACAGTGGTTAGCTTCAGTCTCGGGGTTCGACACTTCAGTTTTACTGAGCACAGTTTATGAAAACAAATTCAAACAGCAATGTGTGGATGTGCAGCCTCACTGCGATGATACAGTTCAGGATGAAGTCCTTTGACAGAGCGTCGCCTTTGACCTCTTACGGAGCCCGTTAGATCTCTTACTTCAAACTGAATCCCATTTTCCGGGGTTAAGTCTTATGACCCCAGTTCCTGCAGTGGCATCACTCTTCTCATTGTTCAGTACAGTGTAACTGAGAGAATAGAAAAGTCGAAGAAGAGAAGTTCATTCCCAAGTGTTCTAAAAATGCACGAGTCTGATTAAAGATTATGTTTAACAAAGCAAAGGGTCAGGGACACTGTGGTATTTTTATCATTTTTCGGAAGAACATCATTAATTATTGATACATGATCAAATCAAAATGACTAAATTATATTAATTTCTGTATCTCCACTCTGCTGCTGAGGTTTATGGTACTGATGCTGAAACAAGGATGTACTCAAAGAGGAGAGAAAGGGGCAGGAGCTCTCTCTCTCACACACACACACACACACACACACACACACACACACACACACACACACTGGGCGTAGGTTTGAGTCTGGGGGTGTGTTTAAAATATCCTTCCTGAACAGATTAAGATCTGCTAAAATGACAAGCACTCCTTCGCGCGCTGCAGCTTCAGCGGTGATCAGGTGCACACTGTGATGTTTCTGCACAGTATTTAAACGTAAATGTCTTTTAGTTTGTGAAAATGTGGCTGCGAAGTGAAATTTTGTATAGTTTCACAGGAGTGATGCCTTCTGCATGCTACCAGTTCAAACACAGGTGTTCTCTAGGCAACCCGACGTATATTATGTTGATTTCCAGCTGTCTATTTGTTTCTCTTTGTCTTTTATGGAAATCAATTTACATTTACCAATGTTCTGGGCTCAACCAATCAGCAGCCTGTACAGTCATGCATCGCGTGGACCTGTCACGGACAGGTCCCTCACATCCCCACTGCAGATAGAGCCTATATGAGGATGCAAAGCTTTCTCACTCACTCAAGGCACCCACGGATCAGTGTCAGTCTAAGTGAATTGTCATTGGCAGCCAAGCCTCTCTCGTCCCTCCTAACCAATTCATTTGTAGTCTGCTGCAATCAAACCACAAGTGAGCTGGACGTGCGAGACTCTGCTTATCAGCTGTTTCATATTCACATCAGCAAAGTGCAGCACACATTGCACAAATTATTTTTCTAATTTTCAGTGGGTGTTTTTTTTCTGGTCTGGTCAGAGATGAGGGAACAAACGGCTTCCGTTGTAAAACTGTTGAAGAGAAACTTGTTCCATACCTAAAATGTCTTGTGCAGAACTTTCTGCTCAGATCTGTGTTGCTATGTAGCCTGTTCATGGTCAGATGACCATTTCTCACTGACCGCAGAATAAATGTCTGACTGTACGTGATGTGTCACAACGCAAACAGCACATATTTTAACTCTGTGTTGCTTTAGCTCTGGTTCCAGCTGCCTCTTAATGCATCGCTTGGTAGATGAAACTAGGAGCCACATAAGCCTAAAACGTTCCGTAGAGCGCCAGAGTTGGCGATAAATGCGGTCGCCTTCACAAGTTGAGAACCACCCTCCTGTAGAAAAAAATAGGTGGTAAATTGAACCTCTATCACTGCGGCTGAGTGTTTCTCTGCCGTTTGTTATGACCATCAAACATCCTGACACAGCACAGCCACCGATTGTTGCCAGTAGATCACTTGTGATTAACAGAGCGCACCTCGGGCTCTCTGGGGCCAAACAACGGGCTGCTGACGACAGGAGCAGACTGCCTTGCTCCAGGGCACTAGACGGTTAAGTGGATTTTCTATTAGGTGAAATACGCAGGGTCTGAGTTGTAAAATAAATCATTCACCATCTTATTAAATCTGGACTCGGTCCTAATTTCAGAGAAATAAAAACATTGTCTTTTTATGGTATTTTGACCAAATTATGTGAAGTTTTTATTTAACAGGATAAAAACGTGGGAAAATAATTATAAGATGTGATTTCTTAAAATAAAACTGCAGTAACTCCAGGAAAGCTGTGATCGGAGAATGATGAAACAATAGGACTGATGAAATAATGTGACACAGTGAATTATTTTCTAATTCATTGCTTCCTGTGAAAATGTTGAAATTGGTTGTTTTATTTTTTCTCTCTCTCTCTCTCTCACACAAACACACACACAGAGACAAACAGAGACAGACAGACAGAGACAGACAGACTACAACATAGTGTTGACAGTCATCATCAAACATTACTGTTTGCATATTGCTTCTAACTGCAGCATCCTTGTCATCTGACTCCACACACCCTCATAATCAGCACCAGGCTGAAGCTGGATCTCTGCGCTAATTAGACACAATCAAACAAACAACGGATTAATGAACGGACGGGCGTTTTATGCAAACATTGTGTCAAAGACAAAAGTTAAAGGGGGTAACACACACACACACACACACACACACACAAAGTCCAGTCATTTTCTAATGCAAGCTGAACCCAACATCAGGCCACTCTGCCCAGTGCCTGTGTGAGCTCTTAAATCCCATCAGCACCGCCCAGAAGTTGGCTTTTACTCTCCTTCCTTTTTCTTTTTTTGGGTTCTTATTTGTCCTTTTACCTGATTTAATTGGTGCCGTTTCATTACACCGGGCTTACAAAATAGTTACAGTGAGTTTCAGTTTTCTCCAGACTCAGCTGTTTGAAAAGGGACTGCAGTCTAAAGAAGGAGGCTACTACAGCACGGTGACCGCAGAATCCTGCCTCGCATCGCGTGGGCCAAACCCAGAGGAGGATGCTAATGTAGGCTAAAGCTAAGTTGTTTGATTTGTTATTTCACAGATTACATCCCATCAATAATGACATCAGCTGAATCAATGAAGCCAGAAATGTTGAAAATCCCTATTACTGACCAAGAACAAGCTGCTTTGAATGAGACTGATTGAGATTGGATCAGGGTTCAGCTGCGTCTGAGAGATGAGAGAAGTTGATTCAGTGTAACACTACAGCAGGAACCAAAGCAAACACTGTCTTTCTGAAACGGTTACCCCTGTGCTGTGCTATAAAAAGGAACTGAAACAATAACCAACAAGAAAATCCCTCTGTAAAAATCTATACTTCTTTACCTCTGTGTCTCTGGCCGTACCGGCTACCTCTCTGTGCCACGGCCCTTTCACTTTATCTCTCTCTACCATTCTGATTGTATGTTTCTCTCTGCCGTCCTCCCTGCAGGAATCAGAAGCAAAAAAAAGGATAAGATAGCAGGACATAACAAGTCAGGTTCCTGCCAGTGGCTGCAGAATGGCATTTCAGTTGATTGGCACTGCAGGCAGTTAACAATGCTGCACACACAGGGTGTTAATGGGAACCACAGCCCGCGGATACACTCATATTCCATTGTGTGTGTGTGTGTGTGTGTAATTAATGGACACTTTAACATTTATGCTCAGTACTGCTATTTTCCATGCAGACATGCATTTGAGAATCACTCAGTGTTTTTCTGTGCATTTTTATATGCATCACCTCAGGCACTATTTGTACATCAGACTTGTTTTTCCTGTGTTTCGAATAATAATATTTGAATCAATCTCGTTCTCCAGTCCAGTCACCTGTCACTTTATCACACACCCCTGCAGCCGTGTGCCCCCTGCTCTTACGCTAGTATCCCATGAGTTGGTCCAAGTCCCTTTTTACTTCAACTCTTTTGCTTTTCAGAGACAGATGTCACAGTTTTAATCACACCCTCGATCTTGTTCTGACTTATGGAGTAGAAATTGATAACTTATTAGTTTTTCCTGAA
>JAUMHF010000021.1:19979306-20011356 GCA_032359275.1 Microctenopoma steveboyesi | reverse complement strand
CTTACACTGTAAAGTGCCTTGAGATAACTTTTGTTGTAAAATGGCGCTATATAAATAAAATTGAATTGAATTGAATAGATGTTCATTTTATCTGCAGGTAATGAAATTATACATAAGTAAATAAATTCATCAACAAGCTTTATAGTGAGATTTAGCCTTCCAGCTTGTGCTGCTCGCTTACTACATATGTATGAGTAGCCCCGGTGCAATTTATTTTCATGGATTTCATGGACCATGATTCTAAATCAATACGTCTAGTTTGTGAATTTTGAATGACACAAAATAAGAGCCGGATGCTCGACCATTTAAAAAACAAGGCTGAGACCCAGTTACCTTCACCCCTCCTCACCACATCAGCCTCTATGTCTTCTCCCCTTGTTCAAGTATTCCACTGTTTCTCTCTGCTCCTCCTTTGTTCAGCCCATGGAAATTTAATCTAATGTGACTGTGTTCAAGAATTCAAGTTATATTAGTTTACAGGAGAAAACAATAAGTTCTCCACTAGGACAAAATGGAGATTGTATTGTAGATTTTAATATATTCTGTACAACAGCAACTCATTCCTGCTCTGTGAGTTCACATTATTGGGAGACACAACTAAAATATTGATGAAAACAACAATTCGACCTGTTGTTCCGCATTTGGAAATGAATCCGTCAGCAAGGAGACGCTGCAGATTTTCTTTTTCTAATGTACAGTATCTGTGACGGGATTCATGTAAATTGCATTATCTTATACAAAAGAAAAAAGGCGGATAAACACTTTTGACACGCGTGCATTAGGAACCTGCCTGTGCCACTGAAACAGGTGGCCAGCACAGAACATCGACATGGGGGAAAATGATTTGTATTCCCTCACACTTACAGACACAGCTAATTTATGCCAGTCCTGAACAAGCTACAGATAAAATGTCAGAATACGTAGCGTCTCATCTTTGGCACCCTGCTGGCCACAGCGCTGCTGCTGTGCATAGCAAGTTTCCTCCACATCAAAGCGCCATCTATGCAACTCATCGCCGGTCCCAGTCAACGTCAACAATCGCATGTCAGGATTCAGCAGGAAGTGACCAGAGGCTAAAAAGGTCTTATTTAGTTTGGAGTTATTTTCAGTCTAGTAACCACAAATATCAAAAAAGAGAAATACATAGAAAAGTGATCTATGAATTCATTTTATGTATTGTGTTCTCTCTTTTTGACTCACAAGTGTCCTCATGTTTCCAGACATGCAGTATCAGATGGATGTGCTCTCTTTAAATACGGCTGGAGCGTCAGTTATATTAAGGCAACATGCTTCGTGCATGTCTAATAGTGTAAACTCACGTGTAAACTGACAAAGCACAAAGGGTAAATGAAAACTGACTTAGGTTCCTAAACTAAGTTAAGCTGAGCATGACATCCTCATAGTCTGCATGTGTGTGCTGTTGGGATCCAGTAAGGATGCTGGAATTCCTATCAGCACAAACACATCTCCAGAGTAATTTCTCTGTTCGGCCCAAACAAAAGTTGCTTTTCGACACGTTAGACATCTTACACACAGACAGACACTGAGGAAAGTGGGTTTGTTCAGAGGGGATTAGCTTCATACAGTCTCATGCTTAAGGCCTGACTAAGTCCTCTAATGAGGCAGCTGGATGCAAAGTCATGAACTCTCTGTGTGCGCACACACACACACACACAAAAACTGCTTATGGATGCATGCTTGCTTATACAAATATTAATAATTCCTGTTTATATGCCAACATTTAAATTCAGATAAACACACAGCAGCTGCACACACACACACACACACAGACTGAATGTATTTTAAAAGAGATAAGAGCACATAATGAGTATATAGAATGAGAGGAGAAATGAAAGTAAGGAATAAAGGAGGGGCAAGGAGAGGACAGAATGTGAAAGAGCAGGAGGGAGGGTTTTCAAAATAAGAGAAAAAACAGATAAATCTCTGACTCTCTCGACTCCAGCACAACGGAAGTGTAGGGTATTTTATTCATGGAGCTACCACTGGACTATTTCTTTGTTATGGTGAAATAGTTCAAATAAAAAACAATAAATGCATCTAAAATCATCAACATTTCTAGAAAGTAACATATATATATGTAATTTTTGTTCTGGAAAGTGTTAGTCACTTTCTTAAATAATTAAATTGGTCAGTGGATCAATTTAACAGGCGTGGGTTTGAGCTTCACTGACACAGCTCAAGAGTCCTTAAACATGGGGTTTCCTGCAAGAGGACTCTAAAGGCACAACACACAAGGCTCTGTGGGTTTAAACGGTCCAGAGCCACAGCAAAACTCACACAAGCAAACGTTCAATCTTTCACCGTAGGGAATAAGGAATAACTTAAACAGTCTGAAATTCCACAGCTTATAACAGTATTAGGTTCATTTGCAGTCGTTTGTGAGATTTCACTGTCACAGGAGCATAAAAACCTAAACAACACAAAAACCTCAATCCCTAAGGAATCGTTTAGTTTTTCTTTGCAGCCTGAGACCTGCAGAATTAAAGCACAAAAACACACAACTTGATAGTAAAGTGATTAAATAATGTTCCATCAGTGGCAACGACACTAAACCACATTTAGAGCTGAATAATTCATCTTTGTCTTCATGTGTGTAAAAGAGTTTTGGGTGCTTGGCAGGAACGTTTCGTTATGCAGCTCTGATATAAAAGCATTACACCCACGAGCAATGAAATCAGAGGAAAAAAAAACTTTTCCAGGTTATTGAGAAGGATTATTTCATTTTTCTTTGGTGATAGGTGGATACTCATCCACTCTGGTGGAGCATCTCAATAATTCAGTCAGCGATAAAGAGCTTTGTGTGTTTGTTTGTTTTATGTGTCTCAGGAAACCCTGTGTCTCTTGTGTTTGATGCAAACACAAAGACCTGTTTGTTGTATGCAGCACTGGCTTGATTTACACAAGCAGTGGAGGTTTATCACATTCATACTGTGGACACATTTTTCATGTGTGTGTGTGTCTAGTTTTACATCTCGATTGCGTGCTGTACGCTGTATAACCGTCAGTGGCGAGTGTCACTCACTTCATGCACCACAGAGTTTCCTTTTTTCACTTTTTATACTGGCAGGTGCACAAAAGGCAGAACTAAGCCTTGAGTTTGACTCCAGAGTCACGTGGGTGGTTCAGTTTAGGCAACAGAAGCACTTTGATTGAAAATGTGACTGATCCCTTTACTTCCACCTTACACATTGTCACTCAAGCCCGTAATGCTTTTCTTTACACCTAAATAAACCCTCAGAGGATCAACAATAAATTACACTTTTAAAGTCCTTTTTTTACATTTGAACTTTGCAGTTAGTAACGAATCTTATTTGAATAGTCTGCTACAGCAATACTGAGCTGAGGAGAATTACTTCTGCTGCCAGACTCTCTTCAGACCCGTCCATCACTTTGTGGACAGAATTTACAGCTATTCACGACCTGCTATCGCCATGGCAACTATTTAGCCTTTGACATACCAATACAATCGCCGATAAAACAACAGTGATCTTAAAGTGAATGTAATAAAATGTGATCATCACGTCACCTGTATCATAAATCTTCAAACATTTACTAAAGAAAACGTCTGGGCAGAGTTTGGCTTGTTGAGCTGCGATGCCAGCAAACGAACAAGTGACGAACTTCACTTAACAACGTGCGTGTTGTACTCGGACGGCTGTTTGATGTGTGGGACCAGCGCTCTGTGACTTTTCCAGAACACTCCTGTGGTGCTTCAAAGAGAAGCAGCGTGCACGTTGTGGGACACAACAGCTCATATCAGGAGAGGCTTATGGGATGGTCAATCATCCTGACACCTCTGGTGTTGTCGCTGCTGGCACTGTGTGTGTGGACACGCTTGTGTGTGAATACTGTGTGTGTGTGTGTGTGTGTGTGTGTGTGTGTGAGATGAGGGAAAGACCCACATTTGTGCTTCTGTACTTAGGGAATGTGTCAGTGTGAAGTATGGAGCTCAACCAACAATCGGGTGAGACACACACACACACAGGTTTTGCTGCTGTGTGTTGGCGTTTATGATAGAGATACATTTACATGTGTTCAGTACATCAGTTGCTGCCTGTAATTATTTTTCTACTGTCTGTCCATTTGGTGAATACCGTATATTTCATTTATTACATTGATTTTATTTCTGTAATCACAAACAAAGACTTGTGTCAGTTCAGCTGTTTTTTTGTTTCTGTTCCATCATGTTATGTCAAAAAAACGCTGTGTTGCAGCAGCGAATGCAAACTTCAGCTTAGTCTTTTCACAGAGGAACTTCATGCTGTGCTTCACTGTACAGCTTTGACTTTTTATCTAATAGGGTGCTACTAACTAAAACATTCCACATAATTAAAGTCACATCATCCACACAAATCCCTTTTATAATAACGTCCATGTTACGAATCGGTTATTAGATTTATGACGTAACTTTAGGACCTTGAAGGAATCACTAAAAATCGACAGGACGTGAAGTCTCTGCAGGAGTCACAGGAACTAGTACTGTAAGCTGCACTGACTGTCAAACATGTTTTTGTGTAAAGGGCAACATGCATTGTACGTATGTATGTTAAAAGGCCTGCACACACAGTTTTCTAGCCCTTTAAAGTTACTGTGCTTTAACTTCTGCCTGCATGCAGCTGACATCTATCAAACAATGTGACACTGTGTGATGATGAGCGTGGAGAGCGAGTCAGAAAATGTAGAGGTGTTCCCTCCGGTGGTGCCAAAGCACGGGCGGCGACACAGCCTACAGTACCTCAGTCTTCACAGATACACACAACGCACCATTCTGCACTAGTAATACAAATACAAATAAAACTCACTACGATACACTCCATACAAAAACCCCACTTTTGCATCGCTTCATCACGGTATCACGCTACACACACAGTTCATGTGTACACACTGTGCCGACAGCAACAACACCAGAGGTGTCAGGATGATTGACCGTCCCATAAGCCTCCCTGATATGAGCGGCTGTGTCCCACAATGCACCGCGGCTAGTTTCTGAGCAGGCATAAGCAGCCCGGGCCCAAACATCAATCTGTGTAAAACACATCATTAACCGAAGTTCATGATTCATTGTCACAAGTTTTATGTCAACACAAAGCTACATACATGGCTCAGGATCAACACAAAAAATATGTTTTCAAATTAACGTCGCCCTCAGTTATGTTGAGATTAGCGTTTTAAAGTGTTTAGAGAAGCTAGTGAACAAGGGCGCCGGCAGAGCACAGACAATACCAACGGGGGATTCCTGCCTTAAGAGTTCTTTACTGAACAGCAGACAAATGGAGGAAACGTGTCACCCGATGCAGCAGTGTGACTCGCTGATGCGTTTCTACTCTCCGCGTGGGATTTAGAACACATTTCACTATGGACTGATTTAAACTATTTGATATTTCAAAAGGTGCCCTTTGTGTACTGGGAATTACCCGAGCAGGTCAAGCTCAACTGTCTGCATTGTTTCCTATTGTTGTTACTAAGGTAACAACTAGCAGATTTACTGATTTTGAACTTGTTTCCTGAAGCGCTAGTTTGAAGAATATATGTCTACGAAGGGTACTGCACTGTCCTCACTTTTATATCAAACTCCAGTTACAATCAGGGAGATAAGGTATAAGAGACAGAGGTTTAACACAATCAATAACCTTAGTCAAAACTTTTCTTATGAGAAAGTGGATTCAATAATAATTCGGAGCTAAAGAGGAAATAAATAAAGAGGAAATTTTCTTCCACCTTTAGAAAAACAGACCTGTCTATTGTCATTTTGCAGGAAGCATTCAGTGGTTTCCTTCCTGCCACCTGCTAACACTGCAGCCATCTCAGTGTGGAAATAAAGCTTCTGGTTTGTGATCACAATTAATCCCAACAACCCTGTTTACTTCATAAAGACAACAACAACAAGACAAACAATACAGGGTTTATTCAAGCAGAGAATGCCAACACCCTGGAAGGAGGGTGAAAGAGAGTGAGCGCACTGGAGCGAGGCAGGGTCAAGTTCTATGAATGGCGCACACACACACACACACACACACACACACACACACACTCATTCATATCCATAGAGGCACAAAGAAAAACACAATTAAAACTGTGCTTCTATTCTTCTACAATGAGGGGGTTAGGTCGCATCACATCAGAGCAGACAGCTGGCAGCGATCAGGCCACAAATAATGTGCTAGTGTCGAAAATGTTCAAAAATGTTTCACGTCAAATGGAAGTGTGGTGAGATGCTGGAGGACACTGTAGGTCCCCCTTTTGAATACAGTCAACCCATACCTGAACATTTTCATCACCTCAAACCCACCGAAGCGGCAAAGAAATGTCCAACAATGTCAGCGAAGTCGGCAGTAACTTTGGCTTTAAAGAGCACAAGCAAGAGTATTTTTGCAAACCGTCCCAGAGAAGTAGCATTCTGCTGTGTGCGGATTTTGTCGAACCACCTTGAGGGAGACTGCTAGGTTTTAAAAAGTATTAAAAGGTAGTGAATCACAGAAGCCAAAAGTAAGGCCATTAAAAGTATTAAAAGGTATTAATTGTCATTTTATGAGGTATTACATTTCACGTAACTTTATTTAACGTGGGATTAGACTCGTTCATTTTAAGTAGGCGATGTCAGTGACGCTAACGTCGAACGTCGTCTCAAACAGAAACACCGTATTATGCAGTATTCATGCTGCAGGTGGAGACGCTTGTTATAATGACTGCAGTGAATAAAAAAATGAACTTTTTTAAGGAGGTATTTGACGCAGCTTATTAATCCACGCGCACAAACAAACAACATAGACTATAGCATAGTTATAATTCAAATGAATAAGGTACTTTACATTCATTAGAAAGCATGGTCTTGGAGGTGCAAGTCAATCTGGAATATCATTCTTTTCAATTTAAAGCAAGGGATCATTACATAGCCATATTCAGAGCTTACCCAAGGCCTCTGTCCCTGGATTTAAAATGAGCATATTTCTGGTACATCATATCTCTGACTGACTGGAGACTGGAGGACCAATACAAGCATTGTCCAAATATAAATCTATAATAGCATTATATAAGAAAAATGGTATTTAATGTATATAAATGATAAATTAAGTTTAATGATATTTATTTAATAATATATTGTGAACTATAAATATATGCCATTAGTATTTATGCCATTATCATTGTTGTTGCTATTAGCTATTTGTCATTGTTATTAATATATAGCAGTATTATGTAACATGATTGCCATTATTATATACATTTTGATATAAATAATGTGGTGATATAATTATGATGTGTAAATACATGATCTAAATAGTAATAATATATTATAAGATTTATTTGAAGTATTTCAGATGAAATGGTGCTGAGATGTTTTGTTTTTTTTAGGTTTAATATTGTAATGTGGGACTAGGGGGTGGGACTAAATTAGCACAGGCTTCTTTCCACTGCTTTTGGACAAAGACTTTTTTTCTTTATCTTTCATATTTTCTATATCTTTCTTTTTCCCTACAGTTGATCTGTTTTCGGCCTTGGTCTCAACCAGCTCTGGTCTTGGTATGTCTTGGCCACAACACTAGCTGCAAAGTAGAGAAGCACCTTTATCAGCCATAACACTTGGATATATTTATAGTTCATGTTTATAATTCACTGAGGCCACATTGTGTGTTTTATAACAGCTGCTGACATTGTGGGCATAAAGAATAAGAAGTCTTGCTTTGCCACCGTCCTGACACACTGAAGACATGTTGACCTAATTTGTTGACCTGGGACATAAGTTAGCAGATCAGTTTCATGTGTTGAACGTAAAATGTTAATGTTACCCGGTCGACCTATTAATAACACTCTTATGACTCCAGTGCCCATGGTGCTCATTCAGACACTTTCAGATACCATCGCGTTAATGAAAAGGACAGCGTCTCTGAAAGGGGGGTTAAGTAGAAAGGCATGACAGCCACAGCACGGTAACCCTCCTAATCAGGCTCACATCTGAAGCAGACAAATGTCACTGAAGGACAAACTACGCTGCTTGCCAGCAGCTACTGGTGGCCATTTTTTGAAAGCTGGATGTGAGGCATACATTTTAATAAAGCATAATTCTGTCTCCCAGCTCCCCAACCTCGACCCAGCTTAAGTGTCTACAAAAACACCACATCAAATATTAAGTGGCGGAGCTGTTTACCGCACAAAGAAGCCGCAGCACATACAAAAGATGTTTCAAGGAAGATTTTCTGCCATGACTGAACTGTTCTGGACATTATTCAGGTTTATCTATGCTTCACACCTTCTTTTTGAAAAAGAAGAAGAAGCCTTTCAAGGTCTGCGTTTCCAACTACTAACTGTTAAAAAAACCTTCCCTGTTTTTTGGTGATAAACATTCCAGAAAAAGACTTTAGCTGTGCACTTTCCCATTAATCTCCCTTTTACCATTATCTGATGTTTTTCTCCTCTTGGCATCTGTGTTTTCTTGCCTTTGTTCTTCTTGGGCCCCCTCATACCCCTCTTCATCTCACGCCGTCCTTGACCCAGTCTCCTATTTTCATTCCTCTCTTGATCTGGACTTCATATTAATTTCTCCTCAGCACCTCTTTTCATATCTAATCAATTCCTCAATAACGTTCTTCATTCATCTTGCCTTTTTTCCTCCATTTTCTGTTCCGCTTCTCATCTAGACTCTCGTTTAGCCTCATCCTAATTTCACCTCCTTATCAGTCATAAAAATCTTTATAAACCCCATCATATCCTCCTTCTCCTCTCTTGTGCCATCTTTCCGTTTTTGCCCCAAAGGGCAACGCTTCAATTATTATTCCCTTCTCCGGAACATGCTTCATCATAATCTGCTAGACCATTTTATGTTATTTTCTGTAAAGTAACCTGCAGGTTGAGAGAATGTCAGCAGCAATTTCGAATTAAAATTATTTTTTCTACACTAATGTCTCCAGTAAAGTCATGGGCATCTGGAGAATTACATGTGTCTGTTAACTTCATTTATTGGTCTCAACGTCCCACTTGGCTCTGCTCAGTGCTGAAGTGACTCCTTTATGGCCTCTGGAGGTGAAGGCAACAGATCTGTGGCTGTGACCTCTGAGCAGTAGATTCTTGATATTGCAGTAAGGTGAAATGGAAAATTAAAGAAATAAATATGTGCATAACTGCATTTGAATGATCTCTGCTAGTCAGTATACTGTGTAAACGACGGATTTCCCATCATAAACACACTGGAATAGAATCAGTATTTAAATCAGTTCTCTACAAACAAACAACTGTGTGCTGCAGTAAAATTTAGCCGTGTTCATGTTCATGTTCATGGGTGATTAGTGTTCTACTGGCAGCTTGTACCGAAAGGTTGAGAGCTTTAATTGTGCCAGTCAGAGCTCTCTTCCCAACCTACAGAGTTTTTGTGCTTTGTTCGTGACTTTATTAACTTTTTCAAATTAACATAAAGACTGAAAGGACTGGGATTAAATAAGTGCTTATAAATAAAGTCATTCACTTTGGATAAATAGCTGTGTGTCTACTTTAACACTAATGTCATGAAAAAATTGGGCTTTGGTGCTGTTTGCCGTATGTCTTTTCAAGAGTTTCAAAAGTTTTGGAGGCTTTGCAGATGTTGTAAGAGTTTCCACATAACAAAAAAAGGCCGCGCTTTGTTGGATCTCTTCAAACGTACAGAACAACACATGGTTGAGTCCTACAACACCTTTAGCAATGAACTAAATACTTTACAGCCAACCTGCTGTCCCAACTCCAATTTAAATAGTGGGAACCTTTTTTTGTGTGCTATCTAGGGGCTGCTATCAAACAGGATATACATAAACACCACATCAATACATAAACTGGTGGCATGATGAGTTTTCTCATTTACACTTGTAAATGCATCTTCATATGAATAACAATCTTTCTCAGCAATACCTGGCGGTGCTTCGTATGCTGCTCCTTGTTGTTGTTGTGATCTATGTTACCTGCTGTTCTTTTCTCTCTCCTCTGTCCACTAACCCCAACCGGTCGAGGCAGATGGCCGTCCACCCTGAGTCTGGTTCTGCTGGAGGTTTCTTCCTCTTAAAGAGAGTTTTACCTCTCCACTGTTGCTTCAATTCTCGCTCAAGTGGGACTGTTGGGTTTTCTCTGTATATATTGATATAATGTGTAAGGTCTTAAACTTACACTGTAAAGGGCCTTGAGATGACTTATGTTGGCAGCGACAGTATACAGTAAAGCTCAGAGTCAGTGTGATCATCACTGTTAGTTCCATGTTGTTGACACAGGTGTAGGTATCCTGGTTTTAGTACTTACAGCTCACGCATTATAGAATATTACTGGGCCCTGCTCTTTATATGTCCTTCAACAAGGCAAATAAGTACAAACAGATTTATTTCTCTGACCAAACCAGAGAAATAAATCTGATTCACTGTAGGTTTAAGGATCAACACATCTGGGATCATGTCAAATTCTCAACATAATCCATATGTGAGAAAACAGAGCCCTGGTATTGCAGACTGGTCCTGGTGGCGTTGAGAAACTACTGCCAGATCTTTGTAGGCAGTTTTGAAAATGTCATTATCAGGGGAGGAAAAACAAAATGTACTCGTCATTCAGGCTCTTCCAAGTCAAACAAGCCTTAAATTGGCCTATTTCTTGAATCAATATAATAGCTTTTCCATTCCTAACACAATGATCAATATGACAACAAAAGCAACACTAACATGTGCCTAGCAACCACCGTCTGTGAAAAGCGGGAACGGACAAACATGTCAGTCACCGCTGATTGATTAGGGCATTTCTGGGATGTTAGACAGGATCTATTTAACCAATTTTAAACACAATCCACATCAATATGAACAGGATACGAAAAAAGAAACAGGTAATCCAGTGTGACAAGATTTGTTATTTCAACATAATGTAACAACTGTGAGTGAAAAGGCTCAAAGTAATGAAAGATTTCTATGGTTGAGGAACATTACTTCTGTCATACTCTGCCAAAGTGAGCAAACAGATGCAAACATGAAATAATTTACCAGGGCATCATGATATATAAGTCATAAAAAGAAAAACGAAAAAAGAACAACGCATTTAAAATCCATCTGAGAGATGTGCTGCAGCTATGCAAACATTTCTTCTCATTTCAAACAGCTGGTGCCTCCCTGTCAACTTCCATCACTGCTGCAAGTTGTTACACAACTTGTGTTTGTAAGTCGCATTTTTCTGTTTGCGTTATCTGGTTTGAAAACGAAAGCGCTGACTTGCATTAGCAAGTTTGAACTGAACCCTGCCTCCAACCCAGATCTCTGAAAAATAAGAGTGCAGAGAGAAGGGTGAAAAGGAAAGAACAAAGAAACACGACACTCAATCTGGTAGTTTTTGATAAAGACGCAACCAAACATTGCTTCTTGTATTCTGTGTTAGCACAAGATGTATACACACACACACACACACAGACGTACACTATGTGAGAGATGAAAGCTACCTGTGTAATCATTTTCCCATTACTGAATATGCCGCAGTGCCTGCATGAGTGTGTGTGTGTGTGCAGATGAGTTTGTGAGTAAATCACTTGTTATTTAATTATGTCAGAGTGTTTCCTGATAACACACACACACACATATACTGGTTGTTCGGACACAGTTTCTTTCTACAACCACTTAGAGATGGACAGGACAGCTGGCTGGACAAAGACGCGCAGGTCTATTTTAACTCATCAAGGAGCAATTTGTGAATCGTTTTAAATTAATAATCTCCGCACTTCGCCATTCAGTTGGTAAAAGAAAAGCTGTTATATTTACAGTAGCTCCTTTTTACTTCTGGGTCAAGTTCTATGCTTGTGATAGTTTGTTATAATGAACAAACTTCCTCAGAATCAAAAAGAGAAACGCGCAGCTGTTCAGTGCCCAGCTGTTTATTTTTTCCATCTGAAACGTGATGTGAATGAATTTCATCTCACTCTCATGCTTCCTTGTTTGGCAAGCAAATTTCCTGGATCTTTCATCTCTCGCTCTGTGAACTGTTTTGATATCTCATTTGGTCATGAAGTTGTTTCTTTCAAAATTATGCTTGAAATAAAACCGAAGCAACAAAATTTTGAAGTGGTTTCCTTGAAAAGATGCACTGATTACACACTTTTACCAGCAGAACATTAAGGCTTTAGCTGGTTCCATGTTTGACAGACGCTCTCTATCCATCCTAATGCAGCCTGGTAGCTCAGTGGTTAAGGCAGAGGGCTGGGATGCAGAGATAGCAGGATCGATTCCCAGCTGTGCCACCCAGCCCATCCCCCTATAACAGGTGTGTCCCTGCTCACTGCTCCCCCCGAGAGGAGGTGGGTCAAATGCAGAGAATAAATTTCGTTGTAACATGTAAAAATGTATCAATGACAATGAAGTGGATTCTTCTTCTAAACATTAACCTCCAATCAAATCAACTCATTGAGTGAATATCTGACTGTGAAAGTCTAATCATGGTAAATGTACATTTTGTGTGCATAAACAAAAAAAGGTCGAAGACAAAGGAAGCCAAAACTAGAGGCTTAGTCCAGCAGAACATTAATTACAGTAGGTAACCTGTTGAGCATACAGCGCTTACAGGCTCCCTAACCCTACAGCAACAGGTAACGAGGACGCGGCTATGGCCTATAGATTTAAGTCATCCAAATTCTGGACTATAACCCAGACCAGGGTGTTTCTCAGATTCTTTTCCCAGCAGTTATCAATCTCAGTCACAGTTAAAACTGCCCAGTACGACCTGTGGTCTGATTTAAGGGAACCAGATTATTTATCCTGGTCGTCCACAGATTGTCAATTCATTTCAATTCTCCACCCAGAATGCAAAGAGCCAGTGTTACTGTGATTTGCTTTTAATTTAAAGAAGACGTAGACTCAATGCAAACTGCAAATATAACTGTCAGAAAACAGCAAACCTCTTTTCCTCAGTTTACCAGTACACAAAATTTCAATTTGCAGTCTAGATCTAGGTGCGTTGCCAAATACCACATGGGCTCTAAGCAGCCTCAAGAGCAATACACACAAGATAAAACACACTGAAGTGACAGGGGGGAAAACAGGAAAGAAGAGAGAGTAATATACACAAAGTGTGAAATTCAACAATGAGATTGTGATCAGCCCAACACCAACGCATGCACCAGTATGTAATGTAATGTAATGAATCCAAATGGTGTTTGTCCCCCCAGGTGACACAGACTTCTCTGCAGCTTAATGTGATGCGACAGCGGGAAAATCTTCCTGCTCCGAGCCGAGCTCCCCGCCGCTGACATGTGAGCAGCACCCAGACAGATACGAGCTGTCAGCAGCAGCTTGAGGTTGACAGCCTGCAAAGCCAGACAGATGCTGACAATGCATAGAAATGGCTTGTTAAGGAACACTGTTCAGAGAAGCTCTCATTAGTCAAATGCAAGCTAAAAGTTTGAACTGAAAAAGAAGCAAACATGCATCGAATTATTCCGAAATTACATTATACACGCACGAACCGCGACTGACAAACGTTAAAGAGTTGAATAACTTCTCTGTTTGGTAATATGCAATTATTTCTACCACGCCTTTATAAACACACATAATAATGAAGTGAAGTGATTCTGCAATAAAATGTATGAAGTTTGGTTCAGCCATGAGTCTCCAGAATCCAGCAATAGGTTCAAGTTCTGCTAGAGCGATGCACAGCATGTTCCTCTATTTCATGTTATGGAAAGTACCAACATGTTGCTCCTTAATCTAAAAGTCATTAAAGCATATTCTACCTGAGGAAAATGAAATGATTTCTCAGTACGGGAAAATGTCCACACTGACTGATTGAATGCGTATTTTATTGATATTTGAATTTGTGAGCAGCCTAAGTTTTTTTATTTGATATGAAAACAATGCAAAGCGCTGTGAAGATTACAATGTTAATACCTGCGCTGCTGCTGCTGCTGCTGCATGCGATTCCAGCCATTTAACATTCTGATGGACATTCTGCTGTTGGTCTGGGAGGATGTTGCTTCGGATGACAATGACAGCTGATTGACAAGTTGTGTCACATGTAAATGTATCATCTTACTTCAGGTGGTGAAAAAGTTTCCTGTGTCAAAGTTTCCTGTGACAATAACTAAATTAGCACAAGCACGAGGTCTGGACAGGCCAAAGCTGCACCGACAGGTACTGTTTTATGTTAACAATGAGTCAAATGACTGCAGGAATGTGTTGTGTGACGGGTTGCTCCAGGTGACAAACCTGCACTTCCTTGAGGGAGTCACTGTTTGGTTATCCAACTCAAATCTCATATCAACTGCTGACTTTAACACCAAAAATAATTCATATATGATTACACCGAATCGTACGCTGCACAGTTTCTTCCAGTTATTTCTTTTTAACTCGTATGCGTCACAGAAAGCCGCTTGCACCTTTAGCCCTTTGAACCATAGACTTTCAACAGACTTCTTTGAATAATTTTGTTGTTTTTGTGGTAAACGTGTGATTAAATCTGCTGGGAGAAGGTGCTTGTGTCCCCTTTTCATCAGTATTACTTCTTTCAACATCTTATAGTTACGTGTGTGCTACATTTTGAAGGGTCAATATGAAGTCTGAAAATCTGTTTCTACAGAACAAATCTATTGTCCCTTAATTTTAATTTACCATTTGATTTATTTATCTACTTAATATTTCTCCTGTTTGTGCAACCCCCTGACTTCTACCCTACCGGCTACACCATCCATTCAGACAATCACACAAACGCACTTGATAAAGTGAAGCAGACAGTAATCAAATGCATCCAGAAAGGTCAAGGCTTTCACATTTCCACGAGGAGTCATTCTATGCCTAAACACATTACTCTGTGGATTAAATTCAATAACCTCATTCCCTCGCACATCTGATTGAACAATCCATATTAATACCACTCACATCATTATTATGACCCCTGCTTTCTCGTGGATTCATTATTCACAGCTTGTCAGCAGGTTGCGTTTCTGCATATTCACATAATCGGAGTCACAGCGACCTCCAACAAACATGCTGGAGTTCTCCTTGATGACAGAGAGATGATGGGAATTACTGAGATACATGATACAACCCACAGAGACAAGGACGGCAGACACCAACCTTCAACCCGATGTCTCCTGATGTCCTGAGGTAGACTATTAAAAGTTTCAGGGACTGAAGAAGCTTTATCCACAGTTTGAAATATAAACAGGACTGATGTGTCCTGAATATTATTTCTCTTGACTGGTTTAAGTCTCAATTTAAAATCTGTGATTAACAGAACATCTTTGATATTGTAACTGATTTTATCTCACACACACACACACACACACACACACAGAGTAACACATTTGCACCTTTTGTTCCATCCATATTTGTGTCAAGCTCTGTCAATAAACGACAAACTTAGTTTTGTTAAACGCACATTAAAACTAAACTGGACTTGACATAAATCAGATAGAACCTTGTGCTGTCTGGTTTGACCTTTCTGGACCATCCTCATGTAATGATATAAAAGGGAGCTGCAGGACAGGACACCAAAAAGAGGAGAGCACAAACATTAGCATGAACAGTATCATCACTGTCAAACCTGAGCCATCATTTTAGAACATCTTGTAAATTAACTTCATACACGTATATGTATGGATCACTTCCACGGACTACCAGGAGAGCCAGACTAATCTGTCGCTGGGACAGTCGAACATCTTGTGTTTCCACTAGATAGAGCGTATCCAAAAAGCCACAGTTTGACCTTTCAGAAAAACAACACATTTGTTTAGTTAATTGGATCATAAAGTGCTGAAGGGGGGGGGGGGGGCAGCTGATGGATCCTGTCGCAGTGTGTGTGTGTATAAGAAAAGAGACCTTCAGAAATATGGGTGAAGGCAAAGAGATGAACATTTTAATGGTTTTCTCACATAAAGTGTGACACATTAAACACTATATTTGAAGTTTTCATATTTCCTCATATAAAGAAAAATACAGAATGTTGGCAACTTCATCCTTTAGATTAGCTACGCTCACTCAATAAAATACAAAACAAAAGCAGAAAATTGTTGGGACTTTATTAGAAGATGGAACTCAGGGCTGTTCGGGCCTTGTTTATACCTAATGAAATGACAGCGGTGATGTAATGCCAGCAATTCACAAAGTAAGAGCTTCAAAGCTTAAAAAGGAAAATGACCGTTGGGTGTATTTTTCATTATTGGTGATTTTGACATCATGTCCACGTCCCTAAACACAACAGCAGTGTTTTCCTAAAAATGCATGCATCCGTTTTACTGTAGATATTGTTTTGTAGCGCACTGGCTGACAGCCTGAACCCTATCTCATGTATTATATATTGAAATGTCACAACAAGGATTTAGATTCCCGATCAGGTAAAAGCCTGCTGGTAAATGCTTTTGAAGGAAATTCGATCTGCTTTTGTCAGAGCAGGAGATAAACTCTGAAGAAATTTTTCTTCGGTTTCAGAATACTAATGTAGCCGTCGTCAGAGAAAAGACAATCTGTGCGGCGGTGAGTGGCCAGCAGCATTGGATTTGACTAAGACTTGTGTTACATGACAACCAAACAGTTTCTGCATGTAAAGGAACAGGTTGCAGCGGCTGCTGCTGCGCCAGAGCAGAGAGTTTGGCAGCACATGGTGCACGCATTTCTGCACCACCACAATCGTATTTTTATTTAATAAAAATACTTTTGATGTTTACAATTACTTAATTTGAGTTTGAATTAACTCATCTATTGCATATGAACGCCTGCAAAGGTCAGCAAGGAGTATGAGCTCATTAGCAATAAGTGGAAAAGACTTGAACACATAAACAGCATAAATGAGAGGAAATGAAAACAAGCAGTGGTTGTACTAAAGAGAAAAAAATATATACATGCATAAAATATTGTCCCTCAATATATTCATATTTGCAGTAAGAAACTGACTTACACATTAAAACACATTAAACTGTTTAACAGCAAACATTTGAATGGCCCTGGGCACGATGTCTAAAATTCACAAACCCGTGGACGTGGAC
This sequence comes from Microctenopoma steveboyesi, assembly GCA_032359275.1. NCBI lineage: Eukaryota > Metazoa > Chordata > Actinopteri > Anabantiformes > Anabantidae > Microctenopoma > Microctenopoma steveboyesi. The sequence continues at coordinate 19,994,384 of JAUMHF010000021.1, read as the reverse complement.
AGGGATGGCTGGAAACTAAGCAGGAAAGCGACCCTCGAGGAGCAGGGTGTGGGTAACCCTTAAACCTTCCGGTCTGAGCCCTTCACACAGCTGTCAAGGCTGGAACGCTGGAATTTCAGTGCGCTTACATACACTCTGTGTAATAACTGAAACGTTCACCATTATATATTCAGATGACACAATGAATAATACAACTAATAATCTAGTTACACCACTTCTACTTTGTCGCCACAGTAAACCACAAGATTTCAACAGCAACGAGTCAGTGGACGTGTGCTGCTGCGTTTGCGTGACCAAACACATTCCATATTTTAATCTTTGTGTCCTGGAGCTGTAAACCGACCTTCAACCTTTTTCCTCCCACGTCTACAGTTAGGCTTAGTTCAACCAGCTCAGCTTGGCTCACATTCACTGCTTGAAGCCAACGCTAACTGTAGGAGAATGGATGTGAATGGCGCCGCAGCCCACTCACTTTTGTTAAATCGTGGAACAGAGTCACCACAATGTTTTCAATTCCATAACGAGCAAATGTTGTGAGTTTTTTATTTGCAAATTGCAAAAACAGCAACGCTGAAAAGGTTAACAGTTAGACGAGATACACCATTTAATTCAGAGTGAACCAAATCCCCACGTATTTTAACCTGTAGTACAGACAGAGCACAAGAAAACTTATCACTTAGATTAAATGTTTGACACAAACCACAGGAAGGATGATGAGGAACTTGGAGAGGTTCCAGAACAGTTGGAGGGTGGATGAGAGGTATATGTTTTAGGATGAATGGATGATAGAGGATGAAGGAAATGCACGGTGCAGAATTTAAGCTGTGAACATTGGCAGGGAAATGCTTTATGGGATAAGATGCACCACTGATGAAGCCAAGTGGAAAAGCACATAAGAAATGAAATAACTGCAAATTATGAGGCGGGTTGATAATTATCACCATTTACAACTAGAAATACAGTTTTAACCAGACTGCATCTGCACTGCCCGTCAGTCGAACCGTATGCGTGGTTTACAAACCTATGATGATGTCATTTTCTGCACACGCTCTACTAACAGATAAACACATCCCACTGCACAAGGAACATTCTCAATTTCCCAGCAGTGTTTTGTTTCACCAAGAGGACGCGTGTGATTAAACCTGTAGAATATATTTTAAACTCTTTGCCGTTTCTTTTTTTAAACTGTGTCCTGTATGAATCTCAGAGCAAAGCCAGAAGCCGTGCTATAATATTCTGTATGAAGTCGTGTACCATCTGGTGAATGTAATTTAGACCTTGACCCAAGTGTGAGCTCAGGATAAATGGGTTCAGAACACAGAAGATTTACAGTTCCTTGCAGTTATAGTGCAGATCCTATGTTGGTGCTCAGGCATAATCTCACTATTCCTTTTCCTTTGTGAACTGCTTTAATGCAAGATTTTTACTTTTGAAATCAAGTCGCCAGATGTTTTTATTTAGACATTCCTTCACTAATAAAAGCATTTTATCGCGAGATCTGTTGTTTAAATTGTGCAGAACAGCAGCTTCCAGCTAATTAACTGATGATCTTAGAAACAAACAGTTGGCACTAAACAGAAAATGACTAAACACTGTTGAATAGAAATAACTGAGTGATGCCATTATTAATGCAAATACCCTATAGTGCCTGCGGGGTGTAATTATACCACACATACTGGTGCCATTTATTCCAGGGTCTACACACCTCTATGTTAACGTAAACACAGGGAAACGATATGCATGTGCACCGGTGGCACATTTTGCTTCGTACTTGTGGGTGGAGGAAGGGTCACATTAATTAGCTGGTTATCAGTTTAACACCGGAAGGTCAAAACAGAGAAGGCACTGAAGCCGAACATGTGTCCTCTGCCGCGCTGCAGAGCCCCAGAGCTGCTGAGCCCCAGAGCTGCTGGGAAATGAGGCTGAACCAACCGGAGTGCTTCCTGACATGTTCCTTAAAGTAGCCGTTAACTTCCTGCCTCTCCATCTTCCCTGCTCACCTCCTTTTACTGTCCACCTTTATCGACCCACAGTCAATATGTGGAGCAGCCATTTCACCGGCGTGTAAATGGATTGTGAAGCTGAGAATACTTAAGAGTAAAAGACAGAGCAATTCATTTTTCAAAGGTTTGCTTAGAACATGAAACTCTCCTCCTTCTCATGCCCACTCCTTCTCTGTCCTCCTCGCTTCACCTCTCCCTCTTCGGTCTAATCATCCTTTCAAGCCTTGTCTTTCAGTTCGGGGGGGTTGTGTGAATAATCCTTGACCGGCTTAGTGACATGTCATGAAATGTTCACTTTAGCCCCTACCCCACGCGATCCCATTTGTGTCTTTTAGGGGGTGTCTGCATTTCAAACAATCCCTCCCAAACCACCTCCTTGCTGATTTTTTTTGTCATGGAACTTCTTACAGCCTGTAGCAGGAAGTTTCTTGTGAACACGTGTTATTTTGCAGAGGTGCTTGATGTGCTACTTGCAGATGGCCGGTCTAGACTTGTTATTATGCGCTGCTGTTATCACTAACTGTCCTCTTTTGTGCAAGTTGTTTACGGAAGTCTAATGTTTACGTATATGTTTGAGAAGGAATCAGGTTTTCAGGAGAAGTATCGTTACTGCAGACATTTTCTAAGAATAAAAGTTTTCTTTCCTCTACATTTTTAGTCTGACAAAAATAACTGGAAGAGCGGGATTGAGACCCTTTTAGTAAACATAGTGCTACTTGCAGCTAAAAAAAACAAACAAAACTGAAGCCTTTAGCGATGAATTTTAGTTTATTTCAATTTTTTTGTGTAAAGAAACTGAACCAGGAGTAACTTTAAACAAGTTGCTATAGCTTTGAGAAGACTGAAGGATGTTCTTCAGATGTTTTTTCAGTCTGTCACACTGATAAAGCCAGAATTTGAAGTAACACCAAGAAAACTAAAATGACCAACGTGGCAGATAGAGAGGGATAGAAAGGGAAAACATGAGAGAAAGCAGGTGAGGAAGAGAGTGAGAGATTTCTAAATGTCACACACACTCACAGCTTTCTAGCTTTGTAATGCTCATCACCAACCATACCACCAATGGAGCAAAATGAGTGTGTTAATGAGAGGTCACTTAAAACCTTTTGGCAAAGCCAGAGGCGCTAAGACCTGAGAATAAGTGAGAGACTTACAGACAAAGGCTACAAATAGAAGGAGAATGCAGACAAATCAGTCATTTCCTTGGTAAACAACCAGTCAAGAGGCTGCACAAATGCATAATGATGGGCTCCAGGAAATAAACCAGCATTGTTGCATGTTCCTTTCCTGGCATTAATCTTCCATCAATCATCAAGCAATTAGGCAAGAACGGTGCAAAATGTGTCTTTTGCATAGTTATGGTTCGATAAAGTCATGCTGAGTTTATTAGTGAACCAGGTGCTGCACTGAGGAACTAGCATGTTTGTGTAACACACCTCACCTCCATCACCTTTACCACTTTGTGTTTTTCTCTGAGTGTAGATGTCTTTCAGGGCAGGTGAACGCTGAGCATGTGTGTCTTAGTGTGCGGATGTTTTAACCCCCATCTGCTGCAAAGATGTTCAGCTGACGGCTGCCTTCACACTGCTCTCTGTGTGTGTGTGTGTGTGTGTGTGTGTGTCATGCCTGATTTCCTTGCAGTTTTGGGTGTGGTAGAGCGCCTACAGCGATGTCCGTAAGAAACAGCAGGAGTTATTGTCCCTGTGGAATCATTCAAAGCAAGAAAGGTTCTGCAATATAACTCACCTTTAAAATAGTTTAAACTCTGTTAAAATGTACTTATTCGATGTTTAATGGTAAACTTGTGTCAGTCTTATAGACTTTATCATAATGATTCACAGGTATTGTGACGTAGGACCTGGCATCCACTTATGTGGGCATCACATTTGGGTTGTCTAGACCAAAATAAAGAATTTAATGCTACAAGGGCCTGATATCCACGTCCGAGGACATCATACTTTTACTGTTTGTTCTTTGTTACAGACAAACATCTTCCAGCTCCTCAAATGAGCCATTGCTCAAAGGGAACAATTGTTGTTTCTCATTTTGATTTTGTACTCGGGACAAATGTTGAGTTCTCTTTCGTTCGAGACTTTCTCTCCACCCTGTTACATGTTCCATGTGTACGGGGATAATGACCTCTCGCGTCAGGGCGCTTGGAGACTTCTTTAGGACACACCGGATCTTCCGGTCACGCCTCCTGCGGGAGGTATTTAACCGTCGCGGAGACGTGAGCCCAGTGATATAGACTGATCGGAACCCGACACCGAGCGGCGTCGAGCTGGAGAGACAGTCTCTTCACTCAGAGAACCGGGGTTACACCGTAACCCCCGCGTTTTGCAACATTACTCAATTGTGACTTTATAGTTTTTTTATTGAAATTTAAAACAATTGTTATTCGTGAACATACTTTTTCTCAGAAACTACATCACATAAAAAGATAATTCTTTATTTTTACATTCATCAGGTCACAATTAGCTCAAATAGCAAAGAGAAATTAAAAATGCATGCCATGAAAAGGTTTGGGTCTCAGGAAGAGAAAGGGAAAGTTCCCCATCTAAATGTTAGCATGTTGGTTTATTGGTGTTAAAGAGTTTCTGTATTTACCCATCTTCATTAAACAGGGCTTTTATTAATTTTGTTTAAATGCTGCACTTTGCTTGCATTGCAGCGCTTACATTGGACACAAACCTCTGCTGCAGTAATGTAAATTGCCCGAGCAGACTTTCTTTAAAATCAAATGTGTATGAGCTTAGCCTTTGCATTTCTTCACTGTGTACTCAAATTGCTACAAGTGGCTAAAATGCTTGCAGGAGAAGTACTAACACCGAGTATTCAGTCGCATAGTCTGTGTATGCTGATAAAGAGGTTTAATGTATTTGTAATAGTTACTAAAATTGATTGTAGTTTCAATATCTTTGAAATAATGACCCAACCTGACTTCAGACGTAGACGTTGCAGGAATTGGCAGTTGACCATTTTCAGATCTGACATGCTGACGGTATTTCTAAGACTAATTCAGTTTAAATGACTCCTGTTTAGACATACAGACGATAAATGGGTTGCTGTAGCCCCACCCACCACAGCCAGTTCCCCCAGCAAACTTAAAAAGATGCAAACAAAAACTAAAACACATTGTTTTCTAAGATATTACTGTAAATGGAAGTAAAAACAGGAGAAACTGAGCTGAAACACTCGAGATCCAGGTTATTGTGCTTTTAAAAAGGAACACATCAGTGCGTCCATCCAAGGACACAACGTAACGTTTGCATTTATGCTTATTAAGCTTGTTAAGCTCTGTTGTGCAGTTAGACAACGTGTGGTGTGAAAGGTGTGCAGTCAAGGACCCTACCAACCTGCCCAATGTTTTCCTTTCCTTATGCGTGTGCACCAAGGACAGTCCTCAAAACCTCATAGTAAAAATGAAGTGCAGTATTTGTATTTGTACAAATGTAAACAGGAAACAAAACATGGCATGAATCAAAAGCACAGACTCACCTAGCCATTTAAATTTGACTGACACAAACTCAGAGACTCAGAACGTGAGTCAGTCGTGGCCAATCAAGCTTAAAACCATCCCGCTCCAATGTCCAGCTGATCAAGTAGAGCAGCTTTACTGCGTTTTACATAAATTCATATTTCCAACACAGCCTTGTTAGCTCTGTGGGCACAAAGCAGTCACAGTGCACAAAACCCTACAAACTAATGGGAATCCAAGTGCAGCAACACCTCATCATTATTGGACCAGAGGAAACAGATTAAACAAAAAACCTCTGTAACCGTTTTCATTCTTCCATCTTAAAACGTAGGGCCCCAATTTAAAATGATTGATATAATTCTAAATGAGATGAGAAACGATGTCGTAGAGTTCGATATAGCTCTTTTGCCTTTTCCTGTTCAGTTCACTCAAAGACAGCTGCCACTCTCGCCCTCTGAACACAACTCATAGCTGACTTCATAAAGCTGAATTGAAAAAATGCTAGAATTGAAAAAACTTACTGTAATTTTCAAAACATGGCCACGCGTGTAGTTTAATCCAGGATCTGATAGGCTGTAAAAAGCTGCCAGTTACTACAGTAAGCTCTGTCTGGCCCCTACCAATCTACTGCCTGGCACATTTCCCTGATGCTTAATGAGGTTCCTTTCATATGTCCACAGATACAGATAGATTTAGTTGTATCCATGACATTCATTTATTGAGAGGAAGATGTGCAGAACCTCAAGTCAAATTTCTGATTCATGGCTTCGGACTAACAAAGAAAATGATTTAATTAACTTGATTTTTCCCCCGGGTGGTGCTTAGCAGATCGCGTGTAGTTGCTAGATCCTATTTAGTAAAAACAGCTGCCTGCGTGTCGGGCGGACAGATAAACGATCTAATGTTGTGCATCACCGTTTTAGTCACCACCAGAGCACAACTCATTTAGCTTCACTCCTCACAGAGATGAGTGGAGAACGAGGTCTGGTTTGTCAGCACCATGATATAGGTCTCAATAGCCCCAGTTTGTGAAAACACTGAGGAAAATTCATATGAAATATGACATTAATTAACACAGCTTGCAGCAATATCGTGTGTTGTGAAGTTCAAAGCTTAAATGATTTGTCAAACAACCAGTTTTGGGAAAAGTTCAACAGCAACAGGCAGACTGATCCACACTGCCAGTAACAGGCCAGGATCATAAATCTGCCTATACGTGCCGTTTGAGAAAAATAAAGATGAAACATAGTCACAGTCAAGTAACAGTCCGCAGCAGCAGCAGCAGCAGCAGCAGCAGCAGCAGCCTCACTGGTTTCATTCCCCCACTACGAGCCTCACAGTCCTGTCTGTAGCTGCTATTCACAGCACAGCGCCAACACCACATTTCATGAAAACACTTTGGGACTGTGTGAGGATGGGAACAGTTTTCTGTTTACATCTTCAGTTCTCCTGTGACACAACTCCACGAATGCCATTGAGGAAAAATGGTAAACTTGTCATTTGTGAAGCCCGCCAGTGACTTGATGCTTCTGTTTGATTTTAATCCAAGGTGTTTCTGTAAGGAGGAGGAGGACTTTGATCCCAGCAGAATAACCTCAGTCACTTGATGTTTTCTGTTGTTCAATTTTCACATCGTCTTACAACTTTCACAGGTTTCAATTCATCAATTACAACTGGGAACCAACATTTCTCACATATCAGTCACACTACAGTATTCACATATATATATATATATATATATATATATATACATACATAAATACATACATACACACACACACACACACACACACACATATACATATACGTATATATATAGGCTGAATGTCGGGTGGGGTTTTGAACCTGCAAACAAAACTAATCGTGTTCAGACTGTAGGTTTACCAGAAGAATTCATGTCATAAAAACACATTCCTCATCTAGAAAACAGGGAAAAACAATCAGTCAGCTGGTATCTGCACATCAGATAGATGACAGATGAACCAGAGCTGTCATTTCCTCCCGCTCTGCTCAAATGCATCGTCTATGCAAACAGTGGCCTGAGCTGACAGTTCAGAAAACAGAGTCCCAACAGAGACACAAGCTGTTCCGTGAACGACGATCAGCTGTCCGTGCAACACCTGCACAGTATCATCACCTACATCACGATCATCCTCCTCCTCCTCGCCGCCTTCTGTCATGCTGCATGAGTAACCTTCAAGTTTGAGAGAAACTCAAATCCAATTTGGCTTCTTGAAAAAGATGTTAAAAAAAATCAAAATGCTTCAGAACAAACGGAAGAAAAAAATCAAAATTAATCTTTCAAGATCAAATAAAAGGAATATAGTACATCTTGAAATCAAAAGAGAAAATGCCACAAAACTAAAAATAAACAGGAAATGAACACAAGAGAAATAAGATGGGGTTCACTGTGCCACCGATCAAAGGTTTGTCCTGCAGCGTCTAAACCCGCGGGACAGACTCGCAGGACAACAGACAGGAATCCAAGCGAAGAATCAAAATCAGACAAAGCAGCAAGAAAGAAAGAAAGAAAGAAGAGGAAGAAGAACAAACAGCACTGACCTACCCACGCAGGAGGTAAAAACGTTCAAAGAGGCGGAATCAGAGAGGAGGAGAGCGGGCAGCGGGCAGGCAGGAAGGCGCAGCGGGCAGGCAGGGAGGCGCAGCGAGGCTCAGTGTGCGCTCGGTTACCAGGCTGGAGCTCTGACTACGCGCCGGGCAGCGGGGCGGGGATGAACAGCAGCGGAGAGCCGACTGGAGCGAACCACTAAGCGCTGACAGGAAGGGGGGAAGTCCGGGCAGTTCAGGAGTCGCTGGGAGCTCGGTGCGTAATTTGGCACATGGCTAAATAGTGCACATAGAGAGAGAGAGAGAGAGAGCGGGAGAGAGACAGAGTCTTAAAGGAACATGCGATTCAAAAACACGTTTCCCACAGAAGCGGGTATTACTTAACTGAAAGGTCTTTTAGGCGGATGCTCTTATAACCTGCTGCTGCTGCTGCGCGATTTATTTCAGGTTCCTTCTCAAATGAAGTGTTAGGAAGGTCCCTTCTCAGGCTGCACACATAACACACACACAAAGACCTGCTCATTCTCATAGACAACAGAAATCAGCACACACTTCCACTTACAGACATGGGGCTTTGAACTCACCTGCTGCGTTCAAACAGAAGGCGTCTTCTTCTTCTTTGGGTTTAAACGGCAGCTTGCATCCAACTCTGTTGCAGTGCTGCCTCCTGTTTGGTCAGGGTCCACTCATTCTAGAAGGCTCACACTCTCTTGAACACACCAATTGTCTTTAAATACTCCAGTTGACTTGGATATTTTGCACATGCTCTATCGTTTTCTTGGCGGAGCACCAGTTACATCGACCAGTCGGATGTTTCCCTGTAGTAAAGAGGTATTTGTTCAAACTGCAGTGGCCGATTCTCTTCTGTCCTATAGGACAATCAGTTTCTCGAAACCTGCAGCGTATTTAGATTTTCAAGTAGGTGTCTACCTCTTGTTTCACTGTCCCACAGTAGTTGCCATCGTTATACCGTTTCCTTCCAAAATAATCCTTTGCCTTCAGATCTTGCCAAGCCCATCTTCACGTCTATCTCATTAAATCGTGTTGCCTCCCTTGCTTTCCTGTCTGCTCTTTCATTGCCTGGAATTCCTATATGCGCTGGAACCCAGGCAATGACTCGTCTTCCTCCGCTGGCATAATATGGAATGGATTAGAAACCAAACAGAAGCTGCGTCCAATCAGCCTTTAAATACAGCGGTCATAAAGACGACATCATTAGCAGGCGATTCAGTGTGCCGGTGTTTGTATGGTGGTATGCTGGTGTTTGTTCTGAGGAGGCTCAGGCCCTTCAGCGTCTGCACCACCATGACGTTCTGTGAGGGTCATCTTCTATGAAATCTACTGGGACAGTAAGGTGACGATGGCAGATTAACTGAGTCAGTCTCAATCCCCCCTCCTACTACACAGTATCCTGGCTGGACGGAGCACCCCCCCCCCCCCCCCAGATAATCATCATAATCATTTTTATGTCAAATTTATATCAGGGCATATGAAATACATTCCACTTCAAACTGTTACCAACCATATTTCCATCTTTGTTCTGATGTTGCTTTTCCTTTTTTTAATGTGTGGAAAATGTGAACCTGACATAACACTTATATATATGTTTCCCTGCGAATGTCTGACACATGGAGAGATTTGTCCTCGCATCTTTAATCATCTAATTTTTTCCTCCCTCTCATTAACATAAGCTGTGAGCATGTAAAACCGTGTCCTCGTGGCTCGTACTGTTTCGTTGTTTACCGTGCGCAATCGTTGCCACAGGGACGGGAGCTGGGAGCATCAAGTTGTTCGTTTTCTGGACAATGGTGAGGTTTCAAGCTCTTGACATTCTTAAAAGCCAAAGGGCACACACACACACACACACACACGCGCACACACACACACACACACACACACACACACACACACAGTTATCTATGAAAACAGTTCAGAAGTGATAGAGATGGAAGGTATCTGAAGAGTGGAAGGTTGTTTATTTTGTTGTGCTGCTTGATTTTCTGTTTTCTCCTTCAAGGGCAGAAACAAGGGTCGAGAAGAGGAGGGATGAAGAAACAAACAGAGAGAGAGAGACACAGACTCTCTGAACAGTCAGACAGAGAGAAGAGTAGAGATGCAGATCCCCAGCGGGAGTCAGGTTCATGTAGAGAAACATGCAGACGCTTTAATTAGACTGATGCAGACAAAGTGAAGCCCAGAGGTTTTTAGTTTTCAGCTTCATTTGGACATTTGTATTTAATGCTGTAAAATGTGTTCATATAACAAGGCAAATGTTATTCATGTCTTTTACTCAAACTCAAGCCATGTCTGATTGTAAGGGTCACCCGGTTGACAGCTAATGTTTGTAGCTGTATTTGCTGCTGGATTGCTGTACGGCTGCATGGTGCAGTACAACTACAAGCTGTTGTTGGTGGAAAATAACCACATTTATGTGTAAAGGGTTCCCTTTTACTGACATACTGAGGTAATTACCACGTGACTGCAGTTTTCCTGTAATTCCACGCGTCAAGCCCCTCGCAGCAGGGCTGTGCAAATTGACATGCATGCCTGCAAACAATTATGCATTTGTAGTAAGTCTGCAGACCCGATACGTGTCTTAAAGATCTGGACCCTAGTGGTTTACTGACATGACCACCATGTGTATGGCAGGATTTCTGTGTGCTGCTGCAGTGTGGTGCAGACAGGAGCCAAAATTGAGTATGCACAAATGTTTTTATTTACAGACAGTATACACATAAAGGAGCTGAAGGAGGAATTCTCAGGCTTTATTTTGTTCAGTGACGTTTATTTCTCCTTTTACTCACCATAAACTCCACAGCAGGTAAACGCAGAAAAATGAAGTGAAACTAGGCAGCGAACATGGAACCTTTTAACGTTTCAGGTTAAGGGGATCAGAAGTGCCAAATACTATTTGTTTCTTTGCAAGCAAGAGACATATTCCACCCCAATCCCTCCCTCTCTCACACACACACACGCACACCCACCCACTCTACCTATTCCATTGATCTCACCTGTAAGTGCGAGAATGCAGCCGACTTTTAAAGGAACCTTATTTGTTCCTGTGAGCAGACCCCACTAACACCCAGCAGTACAAGGAGCCGGATGAAATTCATTTAGATGCATACTGGAGGTCCTCGTCCTGGCTGGGGTCTATAAGTCAAAGGCAGACAAAGGCTATCAGACAGAAGAGAGACAAGCTAGAAGTGGGTAGAGTAATCTTCCCACCCAAGGCTAGTGACGTTCAGAGGTCGCTGTCCCGTTAGGTAGCATGTGCCTATCAAACCAGCTACATACGGCAGAAATATCTGGCCATTTATTTTCTGTTTGTTTCATCTGTGTCGAAATAACTTTGCCTTTCAGTACAAATCCTCACTTGTCTCACTTGAGTCAGCAGGTCAATTTGACTCTGAACATAAAACGTGTCTTATGAATTAATCAACGTCATGTAAAACTATTGTATTTTATATGTACTGTAAGTTTTTCAAATGCTCATTTAAAGTTTTTTTAAAGGTTTTTAAAGGTATTTAACGAATGAAAAACAATTGGATTATCCCCATCGAATTGAATGAATTAAAACAATCTTCACACACACACACACACACACACACACACACACACACACTGCAACAACTCTTTTACTTTGTTGTAATTTAGCAGGACAGTAGTTTTATCTTAATCTCATAACCCCCTCAGATGTTTTCTTTGTAATAATGAGAAAATAAATGTGTAATCGAGAAATACCTTCTGCTTCTGAAGAATTCATTTCAGCACCAGGAGAGCACCAGGACAGTTTGAACTGTCCTGCTGATTGTGGCCTGATTGTGGACGAAGTAATTAAATCTTAGGTCAATCAGATCAATTTATCTACATTTATGTACATGTGCAGAGACAAAACCTTTAAAGGTTAAAGTCCGAAGGGAGAAAACTGAACACTAGATCAACCAGTGAGTTAATTTTACACTAGGTCTCTGTCCTGTCCCATTGTTCTTCATGCCAGAGCTGCCAAATAGTGCCCTGGCTGGTACTCGTGTTTCAGCACTAAGAAAATAAGAAATACAATCCAGGAACGATGGCTTGAATAACAGATTTATCACCCTGTAGGCTTATCTGATGGCAAACTGGATTTTACTTGAAAAGTCCTCAAAATGAATCATGGTGAAAATAATTTGATCTGTTTTTGTTGACAACAGAACTATAGAAATATCCAACATCAAGTCGTCTCTCAGGAATTTATGTAGTTCTCTGCTTCCCCTCTACCCCCCAATGTTGAACCATGACAAAAACTACATGAGATCTCTCATATTTCCTTTGCTTCTCTAATTTCAGGGGAATTAAAGATTGATCTTAGCGTCTGCTCTATTTTCTTTCATCGACTTTCCTTTTTGATAAAGTTTGTAGTTAGAGCTCAAACGCCAACATGCATGTCATTAACTGTGTGGCTTCTCTCTCTCTCTCTCTCGTAGTTTTGCTTCTTTCTCCTTGTCTCCTTCTCTGCAGGAATCCCTGGCTTCAGACCTGTATGATATCCTCTGTGCAGCTGCTGGTCCTACCAACCTGCACAGCGCCTTGTCTGCTGCTCCTTGTTATTGTGTTGATCTCCTGTTTTTTCTCTTTTCTCTGTCCTCTCACCCCGAGGCAGATGACCCTGAGCCCTGTTCTGCTGGAGGTTTCTTCTGCTTGTTGGAGACACTGGGGCAAGTCTTCTCCTGTACAGGAATCAAGCAAGACTCCTCCTATCCCACAAAGACCCTCTCTAAATGCAGGATGAAGACGTGTTGGAGTACACCACATAGCTGGCTTTGAACCCCCTTAGGCTGACTCCATCCAGGCCTTCAGCTCTGTCCTCACCTGGTCTGGTGAGGTGTTCATTAGTTAGGTGACTGGGTCATGTTGGGGAGAGGTGGAAGAGCTCACACTGATTCTGCTTGGGAAGTGAAATTGAGGATATAGCTTGGAATTTTTTGAAAAATAGGCTTTGTTCCAGCTTGATCTTCTAAGCCTCCTTTCCCACTCTGATCTTGACAGACAGGAGTTTCTGGATCCCCTTGCTGCACCTTTCCTAGACTGAATCCCTCTTTCTTTCAGGATATCCTTGATGTACCTGGTTAGGTCACCTAGGGCTTGTTTTCAGTGAATCTGTGAATTGTTTGTGATGTAATCTGTCTGTCAGAGCATCAGTGTCTTCACCGTGTGGCTCTCAAGAGTGCCTCCCAGTCTGCAGCCTCAAAGCATCCCTCCAGGACACCATTGGTTGTCTTAATGGGCTGCCTCTAACCAGGGGTATGTACCAATCCAAGTCACTGAATATTCCCTAGAGTTACAGCTGGCTTTAAGAAAAGTGAGGTATATGAGACATTCGTAAACCTGCCTAGTGCAGGATATCTTCAAATACTGACTGTGCACGAAGGAGAGTTGGAAGCTCTTTGTGATCTCAACCAGAGAGACTGTACATACAGCAGGTACTGGCTAGGAATAGGCAAAGTTTTATTGGAGAGTAGCAAAGAAAGAATAATGACAGCTTTCCAAAAGGTTGACATAACTAGCGAATGTTTTCCTTTATGCACCCCAATCAACTACAAAATGCTTTTTATTTCTTTGTTCAGATTGTGTGTAATGTAACAACTGTTAATGTCTCGGATCAAAGTGAAAGGAATGATCAAAAGTCAAACCACACGTGCTTTAAAGGTTGTTGCAGATTCACTTTCCTGCGTAACTAGCTACTCACAATAAAATGTTGGTTTGATAATCATTTTAAAACAGCGGCTTTGCATATTAAGTTTCATAATTAGCTTTTGTTCATTGACTTACTACAAACCTTATCTAGCCTCGAGGACAGGACAAGCTACAGCAGATCTCACGGTCATAACACATTAAGTTTTGGGAAGACACATAAAAACCTTCTCTCGCACATTGTCCTCAGTTATCACCCTTTAGACAAACTGGGAAGAGCAGGCAGGAAATCCTACATCTAAGCTTTCTGCCCTAAAAAGCTTCCTTACAAATCACCAATTCTGCAAATATGTCTGGGACGGCAACTTTGGTGTTTAATGAGCTGAGGAAATGTTGTGTAAGCAACTGAGGGGGTAGTTTCTCACTTTATGCCATAAAATCCTCTTTAATCCTCCTGTAAGGGTTAGGGTTAGGGTTAGGGTTACACACCTGTGTTAGGGTTACACACCTGTGTACCCCTCCCACAGGTGTGGGAGGGGTACACATATTAAGGCATAAGGGACGGCTGTGAAAATAAAGTGGTGGGAAAGTCTGAGAAGTGAACTTAAGGCTAGAAGAAGTGACATCCCAGAATAGATCAGAGCAGATTCTGAGATTGTTGTGGTGTTAGACTTGATTATATGGTGCACAGTGGGTTGTGTCATTCATTCTCTAATGGCTACCATCTGTTATACCCTCCGGTGGGTCTTTAACCTGAACATCATCCAGTGAAGACACTTAGGAAAGATGGGGATTTTACGTGTGTCACTTTCCTGCCAAACAAGGAACATTTCTATGGATCTTTCACTGCAGATTTTTTTCTTCAGATTGACTCGATAACTAAATTAATTATATTTCCTTCAAAACTTTTAGTGATGAAATTAGCGCCTGATGTGCCTCAATCTCATCCTGAAAATATTTGCCATTTATCTCAGAGACTGCAAGAAAGGTCTACAGTATGAGTTGCTTTAGATCTTATGCTTATATTCTCAGACAGTGGTTTTTATTTGCAACGTCTGCAGAAAGAATGAGAGTAGATCACCAGAATGCTACAGGTTAACTTTCTATACATGGCTTCAAAAATTATCATCACCATTATGGCAAACACACAGACACACTCGGAAAGATTTGAATACAGCCCAAGCATGTTGTCAATACTTCTACTTCGATGTACAGGTCCTTCTCAAACAATTAGCATATTGTGATAAAGTTCATTATTTTCTGTAATGTACTGATAAACATCAGACTGTCATATATTTTAGATTCATTACACACAACTGAAGTAGTTCAAGCCTTTCATTGTTTTAATATTGATGATTG
>JAUMHF010000021.1:19956136-19979206 GCA_032359275.1 Microctenopoma steveboyesi | reverse complement strand
CAACTCTCCTGACCTGAACCCCATAGAGAATCTGTGGGATATTGTGAAGAGAAAGTTGAGAGACACAAGACCCAACATTCTGGATGAGCTTAAGGCCGCTATCGAAGCATCCTGGGCCTCCATAACACCTCAGCAGAGCCACAGGCTGATTGCCTCCATGCCACGCCGCATTGAAGCAGTCATTTCTGCAAAAGGATTCCCGACCAAGTATTTAGTGCATAACTGAACATAATCATTTGAATGTTGGCTTTTTTTTTATTAAAAACACTTTTCTTTTATTGGTCGGATGAAATATGCAAATTCTTTGAGAAGGACCTGTATATATGCACAGCTTGTATTGGCATGTAGCATGTAGCATGGAGCTTCTCTGCCCACATCGCAGCTTCACTTGAAATTGCATTTCATTTTATTTGAGATAGTTGGTGATAAGATTATCTGCCCCTACTTGCAAACTTTGTACACATGTAACCTCGCAGCACACGGATAAATGATCCACCAACATGCCAAAATGAACACCTCAACAACAAACAGACACCATCTCTAGCACACACATCTGATAACATTTACTCCTCTGTGTGTTTCTCTCTACCTCTACGCCATCAACGGTTGTAGCCAGAAGTTTTATGTGTTTGTCCTTTGTCCTCAGGCAATTACTTCATGTTTGGCATAAGTGCCCGTTTGGACAATTTGATAGCCAGAGTTCAAGGTCAAGGTTCAAGGTGAGCTAACCAACACACAAATAAATGGTCTGGCATCTAAGATGATCCTGTCTGGGCACAGGGAAAACTGTCAGCCAGCCTTCCGGGAGGGACGTTTGGCAGAAATGTCCACTTGACCTCAAGGATGAACTGCAATGGCTTTAATGACTCTGGAGAAACATGAAAACTGCAGATTGATGGAATGGTGGAGGCATAATATACAAGGAGTATATCTCTAATTTATCAGAACATGCAAATATGACAAAGACTGTGTGGATGGTTCACGCTGCTTGAGCAACTGTGGCTGAAGTGAAGCAAAATGTCTCTACTGTCATGGCTAAAACCTAAAATTGGCCCTGTCCTTGTTTAAATAAAGGAGCACCCCCCCACCCCCACCCCCCCCCACACACACACACACTCACACACACACACACGCTGTTTTGAAATCTTCAAATGTCAGTGCTTAGGATTTATGGCACTAACCTTGGAGAGGACTTGGCCAGTACAAATGAAATAGACCTTGCTTTTGGGTGAAAATGTGTGAGTGAACACACACAGAGAGGCGATTTGTTCGTTTGTGTGTGTCTGTCCGTGTCCCTGTTACCATCAGATTTTCACATTCTGGAGCAACTGCTCATGCACCAATCTGAAAAATGTTAGTACAGTGCTGTATCCATCAAGGCAGAGTCCAGGCAGCGTATTGAATGCACACAGTCACAGCTATGAAGTCTCTAACTTAACCTCATACTCCAGCGTAGGTTCGGACTGGATACAAACACTTGCCTTTCTATGCAGCTGGGTGACACACTGTTCATCAAGTAATACAGCCCCTACTGCAACTTTATTTAATGGCAAGAACATAATTTCATATGTGATGTAAGTGATGCAAATGTGTCAGATTTAGCCAAAAGGCTCATTCTTATCTCCCTATAGGCCGGTTGATGTTAAACAGAAAAAAAGCAAAAGAAGCATAAGCGAATGGAAAACATATGTTGTTTACTGAAACAGTTATTCATTCTTAAACACAACGTCTCTGAATAAAAAATATTAATTATATTCTGACTTCATCATATTACCATAACACTTGTATGCTTTAGAAGAAGAAAAATCTTTATTTGTCAGATACATAGTTACACAGTGTACAGCACACTGCTAGCGCTAAATGTCTTACTCAAGGACACACCTGCTATGTGGGGATGGACTGGGTGCCACGGCTGGGAATCGATCCTGCCTTCTGCATCGCAGCCTGATGCCTTAACCCACTGAGCTAAAGACCGCCTTTATGAGGCCGTGCTGTCAGATTAAAAAGCTTCTTACTCTAGGCTGCACAAGGTTGCAGTATTTTATTATTGTTCTTTCTTCAGTATTCTTCATCACTCTAGACTGCTAACATCCTATTACTGAATTGCACTGGATATCATTTGAATAGTATTTCAAAGGCCTTCACATTTTAAATATTCCATCCACAGAGATTGAACAGAGTCTGTATGCATCAATAGTCAACACAACTCTGTGCCTCCCTAACTCAACAGAGGGGCAATAAAAAGACTAAACACCATATCTATTTTATATTTTCCCCCTCTAATTGAATTTCTAAACATATGCGGCTGCACAAAGACCCAGGAGAAGCACTAATCCAGGCTCCTTTTATTCACTTTGAAATAATTGTTTTCATTGTGGTAAATATCCATCAAGCTTAATCCTGTCAGGGGTTGGAAATGCTGCAAAGAATAAAAGAGCAACAGTTTTCTTTTAACCTTCATTTGCCCAAGGAAGTGCTGCGCCGAAATCTCTGCTTGATTTTACTGCTCTTTGAAAAAGTATGTATTGTTTGTTTAGTAGTCTTGCTTAGATGAGAAAAGATTCGGGACAAACACGCACTGAAACAACAACATGACAAGCGATAAGCAGTTTTCACCAAACTAGAAAAATTATTTAAAAAAATATAAAAATATTAACTAAAATCGCACTGAAATACTAAAAGAAACAAAGTTGTCAAAACTTGTCACTTTCTTGTTTTTAAAACACAATCTAAAAAAATCACTCTACCAGTAAAGGCCACAAATCTATCTTTTGTTTTAGTTGCCGGAGATTTAAATTGACTGTGTCACAGTGCGTCCCTGGCTGACCCGGTGTCCTTTCCCGTGCCTCACCTGTCGGCTCCAGTTCTGGACCTGATGATTTCCTCTTGCCTGAAGCCCAGCTCATGTCTGTTTCAGTGAGTGCTTATTTGGTCTGGTTCAGTTCCCCCGTTTTCTCGCCTGTTGGCTTACCTGTTATTTGGTCTTTGTGAGTTTTCTGTCGGCCCCTGTTTTAACTATTACCCTGTGTTTGCACTGGGTTCCTGGTCTCTAAGGTTCTTCCTCCATGCAGAGCGATCTTTCAGTTTATCTTGTGGAGTTGATTTTATTACTAAATTCCTTTTGCTTTAGTCCTGAGTGTTTGAGAGCCTTCTTGAGTCCGCTTCCCCCTCAAGCGTTACAGACTGAGCCTCATAAATCATAAATTGCCATTATCGCCACATAATAAGACTCGTGATGTAAATGGTACGGCTGCTCTGAGGCTTATATAAATGAGCTGTCAATAACTGAGGCCTGATAAATGAATCTTAAGAGATGAGAGTGTCTGGAAAAACACAAAACGGTGTTTTCTGCTTTAGTGTTTACTTTATGAGAAGCAACACGCAACCACCTAAATTCTCTCATAAGAGAAGGCCTGGTAGCTCAATAGGTTAAGCGTCAGACTGGGATACACCACCCAGTCCATCCTCTACCAGCTGTGCCTTGAGCCAGACACCCAGCGCCCCTCACCCCTGTGAGTCGCTTTGGATAAAAGCGTCTGCCAAGTAAAGTAATAGTCCATATGGGGCTAGCTGGTAGCTCAATGGGTTAAGTTTCAGACTGGGATGCAGAAGGTTGTAGGTTCAAACCCCGTCTGACTCCAGGTGAGCCTCTTACAGCGAGCCAGACACCCAGCGCTAGCTCCCTGTAAGTCGCTTTGGATAAAAGCGTCTGCCAAGCAAAGTAAAGTAAAGTAAAGAAGACCTGCTTCCAAACAGGTGGTGGTTTTGTAGTGGATCTCCACTGAGCCAGCCTGAGGTCTACATAAATGCTGAGCAGGTAGAGGAGTATAAAGGAACTGGGATCAGTACTCTGAGAATGTTTGTGAGAAAAGTTCTGTGGGTAAATAAACTGAAATCATCACCATCATATGACTGTGTGCCGTGATTAAGATGCTGTCAGGTTAAAGCAATGAAAACTACTTATTCAAGCAGCCATGCAACCTCTTCCCTACTCTATACTATAGCCCTGTTACTGACAGACAGCATCATGAGAGGTGGCTGGACTTTTTAATTGCAAGGCAAGTTCCACATTTTCTAACAATGATTGGGAGGAACGAAGTGTCCTTGACCTCCTTAGCAATTACCTTTACACACACCACTGCACCAGTAAAGAAGGATTCTCAGGTAGGACATCCTTGCTTCGTTGCTCCATAGAGATCATATTGACATGCTGCACTTTTGTGTGGGTTACCAGCTGCATTGTGGCAGGTTGCCTCCGATGCCCAGAAGCTCCTGGATGAGCTTTAGGAAATATCCCATTCCATACACTATAACGATATTTCGTGAATCTACCTCCAGAGGTTTAAAAACCTTAAGAAAGGCGTTGGAGGAACCTCTCAGCATAGTTTATCATGTTTGCGTCTATTGACAGGAAAGTACTGCAGAGGGTCATAAACACAGCCCAGAAGATCACTGGCTGCTCACTGCTCAGACTGGAGGACATGCCACCTCTCGCTACCTCAGCAGAGCTGGCAATATCATCAGGGACTCCTCCCACGCCAACAATCATCTGTTTGAACTGCTGCCGTCAGGTCACTTAGAACCAGGACAAATAGATTGAGGGATAGCTTCTTTCTCAGAGCTATCACCGTAGTAAATGTGCAGTAATATCTGTATGAAATATTCAATTCACTCATTATGCAAAATGCTGTTACTACATTATCACTGCTATCTTGTGTCTATATTGGCAAATATTATTGTTTGGTTTTACATTTCATTTTGTTATCGTCTTTTTGCACCAAAGGGAGTGCCACTCCAATTTCGCTCTACCATGTACAATGACAATAAAAGCTATTCTATTTTGTTTCATTCGAGTCTATTCTATTGGCAGATATCAGAAAAAAACTTTTGCTTCCAAAGCTTGTTTAAAAAAACGATTCCCCTGAGGCAATCTTGGAGTGGCATCCTTCACCAGGAACCTGCCTGTCAGTCGAACATTTTCGACGCATATTGTTTTTTAATTTTGATAAAAGGCTGTTTTAATTCCCTCACTGACTGATTATTGTCAGAAAATCTAGGCCAGATCTGCACTTGTCAGACAAAACACTACAGTGATTTCCCTGCTGTACATCAATTGCCAAATCAAGACATTCTCTGCTTTAATGTTGAAGGAGCAAATATTAATGGTCTGTGATTGCCCAGTCCAACCTTCCCTGCCCCCATTCTGCCATAGAACTGGTGGCCTGGTAGCTCAATGGGTTAAGCGTCAGACTGGAGTGTAGAAGGTCGCAGGTTCGAATCCTGTCTGACTCCTAGTTCATCCCTTACCAGGTGTGTCCCAGACACACAGCGCTAGCTCCTTGTAAGTCGCTTTGGATAAAAGCATCTGCCAAGCAAAGTAAAGTAAAGAACTTCCTTCTCAACATGAGGATGACTTAATTTGTTTTTCATAAGCTATGCCCCTCAGGTCCATGGAGGAAAATCTTAACATTGAACCAGACGTGATATTTAAGACATCAGTGGGATTCAGAGACTGTGTCAACAATTCCACAATGTCTTCACTTTATCAATATGACAATGCCCTCATTACAAGCTACTGAAGATTCAGAGAGAAATGACTTTCTGAGTTTGTTGTGGAAGAATCTCACTTGCCTGAGGCATGCAGGGCAAGTGGGTGTTCAGACAGAGAACAGCTGAGTCTGAGTACACTGTTGCTCACACCCATGAGGAAATAGAGTTTAAATAACAGTCTCAAATATTCCAAGAATTAGTTTTATCAGTTGCAATCTTCTGTGAGCAGAGTAACCAGAGTTCAAGTTAACTTGAGTCACGTGATCATACCATAATAACTGCTCTTTGCAGAAGCAGGCTGGATGCTGCTGCGGCGGCCATTCGTACGTTTGAAATGTACATTTTAGTTTCCTAAAATAATCCTGCATGCTCTTCAGATTCTGTGTTGTGTTAAAGGCGTTATTGTGACTTCTTAGTATGACTGCCATCACAACGGGAAAGTGACCGGGTCGCTCATTCAGAAATCAAGTCGCACATTCAAACCTTAACCTTGCACTTCATGGACGACTGCTTGACCAGCTGAACCCCATGTGTGTTGTCTGTCTCTGCATCCAGCATCACTGACCAACTTCACTAATGCACTAGAGCTGAATGAATACTGCAGAGAAGTTCCAAAATGTTAGTGAAAGCCTTGTCAGAAGAGTGGAAGCAGCTGTAGCAACAGACTAGAAAGTTCCTGGAGAATCTTTGAAGGTGCCTGCCACCTTGGGATGTTGAAACCCAAAGCCATCTTGCAAATCAGAAAGCAGGATTTACTGAACAGTCGTTTTGATGTATATTATGTGTGATAGAATACCACGTCGATGCTGGGAGCTCACACTGTGTTGTTTTGGGCAATTATTAGCATTGCCATGATAAGTCAAAATGCTAAGAAAAGTACAAAACTACTGTTCCATGACAGTGGATCACAGACAGCACAAAAGCTTCCAAATAAAAAAGCATATTGTTTCTAAAGTAATGGAGCACAGGAATTAAACTGGATTCATTTGTGTGTATGAATGTTGAATCTGTCCATCAGAAAACCACAGCTAGTTTTACAATACAGTGTCACAATATGAATTATTTTCATTTGGACATCTTGCATATTTCATCACACTGGGATGTGCACCCAAACACCGCAGACAGACCCTAAAAGAGGCGGTCTCCACAGAAAATGTTTAGCTAACAAAGGTGTCTGCTGTTGACAAATTGAACGAACTGAAATAGGACCAAGAGCTATGAATTGAGTGATTTGAGCGCAGTGAACTATGTGTTGATGTTTTTATTATTTTTCGATTATCCGCCCAAAACCTGCTGCAGAATGATGCGAACAAATGTGAAGAATCACTACTTCAGCAACAACAAATCATAGACATCAGGTCGAATGACTATTACGTTACATTACCTGTACAAACATCAACAAGTTAAGGACACTCAGCGCCCCTCAATTTGATCTGAACGCCCCCCCCTTTTGGCTGCTTCACTCCCAGCGCCCCCAACCACCTTTAGAACCGGGGGCGGTACCGCCTCCGTTGAGAAACACTGGTCTAAAAGGACATTTATCTGTCACTCTCTGACTGCAGAATTGATCTGCAATTAAACGTATACAGTACTTTAATTGCATCTATAGAGCAACCATTTATTTTTATCCATATATATATTCCTACTGGTTTGGGCCTGACGAAGACAAATAGACCTTGAACTTCTGTGTTTGTGTCCTGTCCTAAATGCAAAGAGACATTTTGAGATTCACATAAAAGGTGAAGGCGACGACTCTGAATTGACTTAAGGTGAGCAGCAGGGTTAAGATGAGCACAAAGCTACTAGCCAACTTAATTGGTTCTGTACATGACTCTTTTTTCTGTCTCAAGCCCACAGCGTACTACACTTTTCACCTCTGTTTTCTTTCTTAGAATTACAGAAGTGCACACACACACTTATGTTGGTGTGCAGAACAAAGTTGAACAGACCACACTAGCAGGAAAGTACAAACTGTTTCCATCTGCTGCACTGAGGTAAAACTAGATGTCAAAGACTTGCTGTGTGTGTGTGTGCGCATTCTCCTTTCTCATTACAATGAAATGCTGTCTCAGTGAGCTTTTAATCACAGTACTAAGAGAGGAAAAGTGCCTTCTCGGTATCAAAGTTGTGGATGTTTTTCTCACCCTTAAATTAGTTGTAATATGGAATGCATTCATTATTAAATATTGTGAACTATAAGATCAGCTCAAGTGGTATTAATCACATTTCTCTCTCTCATTTAACAATATGTGAAAACATATGTGATGAAACAATCCCGTATGCGAGAAATATGACTGGATACAGCTGTTTACACACAGTGAAGAATCATTGTAGGAAAGAAAGAAATGTAATTAGATTCCAAATCACTGTCATACAACTTTCACTGCCCATTTCTGTGAACCCCCCACCCCACCTATAACCACCTACATACAGCAGCTTTTTCTCATGGAGTGATTAGTAGCTGAAAGTCCCTCAGAGCTCGTTAACACCTCGTTTCCCCCTTATTAGGATGAGATCAAAGACAGAGGATAATTAACGAGGTTCACACCACTGTAGGCTATGGTACAGCCCCAGTCCTGGCTCCGCTGCAGAATGGCTTATCCAACACACACACACGCACGCACGCATGCACGCACGCACGCACGCACGCACAGCACCTGCATGCTCAGACTTCATCTGGAAAACACATTTGCTACTGCCTAAGTCCAATCAAACAGATTAATGCACATATGCAGCCCACTCACACGTGTGTACACACAAACTAAACAGTAAGGCGTTATATGCGTGCCACTATTCGTATGAACGAAACGCGATATTTTGAGCACAGCAAATGTAAACCGAACAAGCAAAAATGTATTTTATGCTCAAAAAGTGTGTAGGTGTCTGCTATCATCTTTAAAAACACGCATTTTATTAACCTGCCCTTTCACAAATGTATTTTCCTTGCGCTCAAAGAGCGAAATAAAATGTTTTCTGATGTTTGTCGATAGGGGTTCCGTTGGCTAGCTGAGGTAGCCTGGCTGTCAGTGGATGATGATGACAATGTCTCATTCCACATCTCTTTTGATGAAGAAGAGGAAGGTGAGTTTAAGGGCATTCTTCTTCTAGAAATGCATGCTATTTGCAGAAATGCAGATATTTTACTCCTCCGGTGCATGGGTTTAGCACTGCAGAACAGAGGCCAACCAAAACTCTCCACACACAGACGCAACGAAATAAATATATGAATGGCTGAAACAATATCAGAATTTTTTCTGATATTAAGACACCACACAACAAGAAAACTAACTGGCAGAGAGGGAGATAAACCAACAGAAAATCACACCAGAATGGAGGAAGAAGACTGAAACTATTATGAGAAACAGGATAACTAAGGACAAAGTAAAAAGACAAAACCAAGTCAAAGTTGTCTGAGGAAACAGGGGGCAACATACTGATGGTAGAAAGAACCAATGAAACAAATAGGAAACGAAAAGAAGGAAACTTGGCTGAGGAAATAAGTGAAAAAAGGTAAAACTATCAGACACAGAAAAGCAAACCAAACACAAAAACCCAGACAAAGCACTGACAGAGTGGTGCGATCAGCCGAGCGCACCCTCTGCACTGAGCTCCCTGACCCGCAGATCGTAAAGGACCTCAGCCACCCCAGCAACAGACTGTTCTCTCTGCTGCGGTCGGGAAAACGTTTCTGCTCTCTGAAAACCAACACAGTGGGACTGAGGAGGAGCTTCTTCCCACAGGCGATCCGGTCTCTCAATCAGACCGCTGATCAGGACTGCATCCCTGCACACCACACTATGCACATCACATCACATTACACCCATGGTCACACTCATCTGTACACTTATGCACAACTGCACACACCCAAGACATTCAAGGGTAGCGTACATTGTACTACATTGCACACTCATACACTTGCACACTTGCACCATACACATCATACACTGAAGACATCAATCATGGTCATCTATATACACATCTGGTCATTTTAAAATTTATTCTCACCTTATTCGGTTATTTCTATATTTAATATATTATTTATATAATAGTCTATAATTTCCATCATTTAATACTCTCATGTCATCGCATAGATTTTCCTTCCAAGTGGTCGACCGAGGCAGGAAGACTGCGAAGGACCTCAGCAGACCGAGGGCAGGAAGACCGCGAAGGACCTCAGCAGACCGAAGGCAGGAAGACCGCGAAAGACCTCAGCAGACCGAGGGCAGGAAGACTGCGAAGGACCTCAGCGGACCTCAGCCATCCCTGAAATGGACTGCACAGAAATGGATCACACAGACCTCCTCATCTGGGCACACACACACAGCTACAAACACCTCAAGGACATTGTCTAATAACTTGCTGACTTTATGTACATTATGGATCACACACTATGGCACCTACATGGACATGCACACTGCACACCTCCCAGACGTTCTCTAAAGCATTCCACCATATCACAACACCATATCCACAATAGCATTAGCTACTCTGTGCGTCACTTTACTTATTGTGTTCTGTATTCAACTTATTGTATTTCCTGTAACTTTATTGCTCTTTTGGATTGTTTTGTGTTCTTTTGTTTTTAACATCTTCAAGGTTGTTGTTGGTCGTCTAAGCATTATCGTACAGTGTATGACTGTGCATGTGACAAATAAACTCTGAATGAAATCTAAATCTGAATCTGACTTTTACAGAGATGCATCAGCTAGTAGACTGGGTTTGGACAGGGACCAAATACAAGAGCAGACACAGAGCCGGTGGAGCAGAACAAACAAGCGTCCGGAAGGTTTCTGCGTGGGTGAGTAAACTGGAGAACAACCACAGGATGGCAGGATGGCAGGAAAACAGAACTGAACCAAACGAGTGCATCTCAGAGTTCCATAAGTGACGGACACACTCAAAATCCTGTGAGGTCAGATGCAGATTAAATAAAATGTGATTTTGTACCTTTTGTTTGGTAAAATGCTGTTTTTGTTTTTATTGTTTAACAACCATATGAATTAAAAGTCTGTGACTAACAGTCATTGCTATGATTTATATAGCACCAATTCACAACATACTTCATCAGGTTTAAGACCTTACACATTATATAAATACATATTAATACTTCAGTAGACTAAAAGAGGATGTGGGTGGGACTAAGACTAATAAAATAAAATGACAGCTTGACGCAAAGACTAGACTAAACCTAAAACTAAGACATGCCGCCAAAAACAACTCACATCGGAGCAAGTTGCCGTCAGGGCGGACAGAAAACTAACCGACATACAAGTGTGCAGATCATCGATGATCAAATCTGTGCAGAACTTGCTGATCTTAAACAAGCCTTATTGACATTATTGCATGTTGATAACTTTGTTTCTTTTCTCTCCCCTAGCTGTGCTCCGTCCTCTCTCTCTCTCTCTCTCTCTCTCAGGTGTCCTCGACCTTGGAGCTGTGGTGGCTGGTCCTACCAACCTGCCCAGTGCTTCGTCTACTGCTCCTTGTTGTTATGACCTATGTTACCTGCTGTTCTTTTCTCTCTCCTCTGTCCACTAACCCAACCGGTCGAGGCAGATGGCCGCCCACCCTGAGTCTGGTTCTGCTGGAGGTTTCTTCCTCTTTCTTCCTCTTAGAGGGAGTTCCACTCTCCACTGTCGCCTCAATGCGACAGTGGAGAGTGCAACTGTTGATTTTCTCAATGTCTCTGCATATATTGATATATGCAGAGACATGTGTAATGTGTAAGATGTGTAAATCTTACACTGTAAAGTGCCTTGAGATAACTTTTGTTGTGAATTGGCACTATATAAATTAAGTTGAATTGAATTGAAAAATTATGACTTATGGGAAAAGGGGCAGATCTACAGGGGGGAACTGCCCCCGTTGCAGAGCCTTGCTCCTCCTGCTGCCCCCCCATTTTTCTCAAACTCCAACACACCATCCAGCCACACTGTGTCTTGGAGCGATTTTTCAGCATTTTTTACCTCACAAACCAAATCTTTCACCCAAACACAATCTTTCTTTGTCTCAACCCTTCACCTGCCACACACACACACACACACACACAGTTCTTCTGTCTCTACGTGCTGATGTTTTCCACTTATTGCTTCCTTATTATTTACTTACTGTTGGAGAGAGAGAGAGAGAGTCCAAAAATTGTGGCATGGAAGTGAGAAACTGTGTGTTGAAAAAATTTGTGTGATACTACTGTCTGCGGCGATGTGTGAGGTAATTAAGGACCGTAGCACAATTGTGTCTCTGTGTGTGTATTGCAGTTTCAGGATTGACCCCCCCCCCCCTTCCCTCCTGGGTTGTTAAGCAGGTTGACTGATCGTAGCGAGTTTCGTTTGACATGTCATGATTCATTTCAGGAGGTAAAGAAGTGAACGAGGGAGTGTGAAAGAGAAAGAGTGTGTGTGTGCCAGATACTGCATATGGTTGAAAGAAAAACTCTTTGGGTAGGTGTGTGTGTGTGTGTGTGTGTGTGTGTGTGTGTGTGTTTGGGCCACCCGGGGACAGAAGGATGCAGGAAAGGGGTGATTATTTTTCTCTCTTTAACACCACATTACATGATGGATAACCACGTCCACTGGGACACATGATGGATAGATCTCACACACACACACACCATACATTGTCAGAGGAAGCCTGTTATTCTTCTGTGGTTGTGGGGGCACCTGAAGGTTTAAGTTTACCACACAGCAGCAGCATGTGATGCCGCTCCTAAAACCTGTATCACCAAACCAGCAGGAAAACCAACAAGGTTGTACATATATAGTTTTGGTGTTTTTTGTGCTTCAGGTCGGCTGTGGACTTGGACCTGAATAATTCAGCAGACTGACTGATTGTTTTATTGACAACATAAGAGAAAGTTTCATGTAATTTGGGCGGCATGATAGCTCAGTGGGTAGAGCAGTCGCCTTCAAACCCAGAGTTCGATTCCCATGTCGAGGTGTCCTTGGACAAGGCACCGATACCCTGTAGCGCTGACACAGGTCTAGCAGCTGTCCAAACAACAATTTCCCCAAGGGGATCAGTAAAGTATTCATTATTATTATTATTAATTTGCTGTCATCATGACCCTTGCTTAGGCACCAGATTCTATTATGAGGGCCTGATTATTTTTGCTTTTTGCAGAAAGATGAATTATAAATTCCAGGCTGCCAAACTCCAGTAGAGGTAGAGATATGTTTTAAAAATTAAAACAGTATTTGGCCTAACTATGATTAATAAGACAAAATCATGATGATCAAATATTTAAAAAATCTGCAACTATTTAAACAAACTCTAGTTCTCCTGCTGCTTGAGGTTCTTCAAAGACAAAGACAATTTGGTAACAGATTTCTCCTGGGACGATTGTACCAAAGTAGTCACAGCCTAGCTGTACCAAGAGCAGTATTTCAATGTTTTGACCCACTTAGACAAATTATTAGACAGATTCTATTACCAGAGCATCCATTTCAAATATTAACATCGTCTATTTGGGGAAAAGTTTAAAGCATGTGTGGAGAGTCAAATTTAGCGTAACTGACGTGAGTACAAAGTCTATTTGGTCAACCACTAATAAGGTAGATGAACCTAATCAAACACAGAATAATATGTCTGAGCTTTAGTGGCTTCATAGACATTACTTCAATACATCAAGCCCCAAGCCTCCATAGGCGTCAAACATCTCATGAAATGCGAGAAGTGACATGAAATCTGTTTTGAAGCGGATATTTTGTTAATGACTATGCAGACATCCCTCACACAGATACAATATCATTCACTATTCTGACCTCTGAAAAAACGAGTCACCCAGCCCATCCCCCCATACCAGGAGT
Organism: Microctenopoma steveboyesi; assembly: GCA_032359275.1. Classification (NCBI taxonomy): domain Eukaryota; kingdom Metazoa; phylum Chordata; class Actinopteri; order Anabantiformes; family Anabantidae; genus Microctenopoma; species Microctenopoma steveboyesi. The sequence continues at coordinate 19,965,851 of JAUMHF010000021.1, read as the reverse complement.
GTCCCTGAGAGTTAATAACAAGACCAGAGTGTAGAAACATATTTTTCAATGTATGGAATTAATAACAAGTACTGCTGCACTAAACTGTACTAAAAGCTATAAATTCACGATTTAATTTCATTAATGTCACTTTATCATCTTTCTATAGAGTGGAAATATAACACAAACTAATGATTTGAAAAAACGCCAATGTGTGTTGACACTGACTGATTAAAACTATAAATCGTCACATTGGGCTCCTTTCTCTGAATGATTACATGAATTAAAAGTACCTCATATTTCACATAGAAAAACTACAAACTGTACAGCCCTTAGCTGAGTTTTTTTCCCACACTTGAGGAGATCACTGACTGAGTTTACATGCACTCAAGTAGCAAGGTTACTCAGAGTAACCAAGTGTCTGGGGTACTTTACTTTGCTTGGCAGGCGCTTTTATCCAAAGCGACTTACAGGGTGTCTGACTGTTAATCCATCCCCTACTAGGTGTGTCCCTGAGCCAGACGGGTTTCGAACCCACAGCCCAGTGTGACGCTTAACCCATTGAGCTACCAGGCCGCTGGTAATTAGGGAATAAGTTTAAGTGTGAGCTCTCCCTTTACTCTGACTTGTTTTGGAAGCACAGCTCACAGATTTTGAGTATTAATTTATAGTGATAGAAGGTACTGCTTGCTGACTTTATGTGGTGTGTGGGAAGGGGTTGGGGGTTCACTGACAGCTGTAAGAGAAGACAGGAAGAGAGAAATGCTCCATTCATAATGTCAAAAGGCTGAATTCAAAGAAAAACCTTGCTCATTTAGACATCTAAAGGCCACTTTGTGTTAAATTAATAATTTGACTTCATCTGAGAACACAAAGGCATTGCTCAGTGTAATGATCTCCATTTTTTCAGCTGCTTCGCTATGCTGAAGGTAGCACAGTGGCATATATCTGCTCTTGTAAAAAAGCTGATTATAAACCTGATTGTCGGTCTCTTGATTGATCATTTACTGGTTTATCTGGCACCACTGTCAGTGTCAAAATATCATAACTTATCATTCACTGACAATATAGTCCTGGCATTTCTTCCTATCCAGCTGCTGTTCCTACTTTAACAGAAAATGTGATGATCATGTGAAACATATAAATATACATGTATAATAGTAGTAGTATCTACTAGTAGTAGTATAAGTAATATTAATATAATAAATCAATAATTGAGTACTTGAGTAGCTCAATATCTGGGTTATATTAGGTCAAAACCACTTGGTTATTAATATGGAATAAAAACACAAGGTACATACAAGGTAATATTATCTAGTTGTAACCAGGGTATTATTTACAAATTACCTAGGTGTTACCATGCTATTCCTTGTTATTTCCAAGATATTGCACCACTGTTACGTATTACTACCAAGCTGTAAACAGTCAATTTTCTAGATAATTAGACCTCTACCCAATAAAGATACTGTGTATTTACCTCAACCTCGATCACTTATTAAAAACATCACTTTGTATGTTTCATTAAAGACATGAAAGATAATCACTTAATAATTCCAGGCTCTTCCAGTTGTCCTCATTTGCTTTTGCTTTATTTGTCACCTTTCATCCACAGAGGTTTGGCTGGAGACACTTGCTATGATGCCTTAGAGCAAAAAATGGCAATTAACTCTAAACATGTTTTTACTCACCTTCAAATCTTGGGTCAGAGCTAACGTGTTTTCTTACATAAATGTTAGTCACTGCTGCTTTCTATCTAAAGTTTGTTATGCTGCCTGTTATATAGGCATCAGCTGCAACCTTGACCACCCCTTTTCTCATTGATTCTCTCACTCTGGGCTTTCTCCATACAGTAAGAAAGTCAAGAAAGATCTCAATCTTTCTTTGTTGGAATCGTGCTGCCACTGACAACAGAAATGAGAGAATTGACTTTTGCAGACTGTAATAAGGTTGCAAGTGACATCCACGTGTATCCAAAAAGCTGATATTTCATAATCATCTTTATCAAAATATAAGAACATATTTTTATAACTATGCTGAGAGCTGCTATCTAGCTTTCAGACGTCCAGACAGAGTTTACTTTAATTCATTTAATTTATTTTGCTGCATTAGATGGAGATGTGTTCCTATTAAATCAAATTACATGTGTTCACATACTGCCAAATCATATAAGGCAGCGGTCCCCAACCTTTTTTGCCCCACGGACCGGTTTAATGTCGGACAATATTTTCACGGACCGGTCTTTAAGGTGTGGCGGATTTTTTACTCATTTTGCTAGGTTTCGTTTTAGAACACGTGACCGAGAAGCGCGCCTTGAGCTGCGTCAAGCGTGAAATAGACGGATGTAACAGAGAATCCGGCAATTTTTCAAAATAAAACATCTTTTAGATTCCGAAATAAATAAAACATAAGTAATGTAAGTTATTTATTCTTTCTCTGCGGCCCGGCACCAAATGACCCACAGACCGGTACCGGTCCGCGGCCCGGGGGTTGGGGACCCCTGATATAAGGTATACTATACATACAATCCCCCTAGAGCAAGCATTGGATGACAGTGGAGAGGAAGAATAACCAGCAGAAACAGGCTCATGGTGGGTAGCAATCTGCCTTGGCGATTAGGGTGTAAACAATGGAGAGAAAAGAGTACAGACAGAACGATCAGGGGCAATGCCAGTAGCTTCCTATAATGAGGACCTGGAGGAAGAATAGAATGGATGAGAGAAAGAGAGGGAGAGGCTGTCCAACTATCTTCATACATTGTAGGATCAAGAGTGCATGTTGTAGATTTAGAAGCCATCACCATAGAGGCTACTATTTAAATTATGATAATAGGATGTTTTGCAGCAGATAAAGTAAGTCTGTAACTCAGCACACACTAGACATTTAGGGTAAAGAGACTCACCATGTCTGTCTTTTACATTCTGTCTGTTCAAGAGCAGGAATTCCTGCAGTGGACCAAAGTGTACAGTGTGTTTCCTTACCCTTCTGGTTTGATATTAAGAAACGAGCCTGAATACAGGAGATCTGATAAAGCCTTAGAGTCAGAGTCTATAGTTAGAGGCAACTGAGGTGGAGCTGATGGCACATGCTCAATGCGAGGGAACAAAGTTGCTGGAGCGATATGTCGAAAGCTCAAGACTTTTGCACTACTTCAGGACAAGCTTCAAATTTGATAATAAAGTGATCTGACAGAACCGATGCGATCGGAGAGACAGTAAGATCAGACATTTCTATTCCTTGGGAGAGAATTGAGTCAAGGTTTGGCTGCAATCTGCAATGAGTTGGTTCATTCACAAACTGGATGGAACCAGAAGTATCAATAAGTGTCAGGAACAATTTCCTCAGAGGATCTGAGGCCTTCTTCAAGAGAATATTAAATTCTCCCATAATTAAGATATCATCAGAGTGAGTAATTGGATTTAAATTGCTCGAAGAATTGCAAATAAGGTCCAGGTGGTCTTAAGAATACCACAGAGTGAAAACCTCTGAGCCCTTGACAGGACTTTATTATTGATGGGGATGGTTTTAGTATCACAGGTTCAGATGATCAGAAGACAATACTACATTTAGAAGTTAAGTTGTCTGGCAAAATGCTGATACTGAGACATACATAGATTCTACATATGGGTTCTTACCATCACAGTCAGAAATGGACTTGTTGATTCTATCTGTTAAGCATCGATATGTGATATAATATTAAAGGACTGAGTTACTGAAAGCCCAGTCTCTCTTTCTGCCTTTAACTCCATTAATCTGCCCTTTAACACTTAGCATTCAGAGACAGACAAGTTTCCGTGGTTCGTTTGTGACTCTGGTCTCAGATGTCCTTGAAGTCAAACCAAACACACCTCTGCAGACAAAAGAAGTCTATTCAGCCAGCAGCACTGCAGACTCCTTCAGTCAGCCTTGAAGAGGGGAAGAATAACTAGATTAGACAATACATGTCTGCTCATTGTCAATCCAGTCACCTCCAGCCAGGCTGACTCACACTGCCTGTTTGCCTGTTCTCCATGAACAGGACAGAGCATGTGTTACTTCATCCCTGTCTCACACTTTCAGTTGAAATCCCACCTAAAGTTGGAATTACACCAATTGTTGTTGTTATTTACATGTGGACACTTGTTAAACTACTAGACAAACAGTGAAACCACTGAACATGAGCATTACTTTAGAAATCATTTTTCTGATTGACTTTCCAATTAGCATTTCTCTCTCTCCAAACTGCCTCAGGTTTGAAGAATCCTTCATGCGTGAGATTTGGACGAAGTCTGTTCACCTTTGGTGCCTCATAACCTTAAGTTATGAGATTGCACTATGGTATGTTTAATGTTGCTGCTCTGAGAGCAATATAGAGAATATATTGAATTCATAATATAATAGTCAGGTTGACTTCACAATTACATTGGTTCAACATGTAAACCATTGTCTCAGTGACTTTAGTGTTTGTTTGAGTCGAACTGAATATTTCAGAGTAAGGATTGATACAAATACAATTGATACACAGCGAAGACAGGAACAAGCTGCATCAGATGTTTAGGAAAAACTAGATAACTTTTATACTTTGATCAAAGTTACATTACACAGTGCTACAATTACAGTAGAATACAGGTTCTTGTTTTATTTCCCAACACAATCACATATTAATTAACATATTAAACTCCGAAATTACTTTTTTTTAACAAGCATTGGTTTAAGCCATAAACAATATAAAACCAGGGCTCTACTGGTTTCCTCTGTAACCAGAATTTACAGGTAATTCCCGGTAACTTTCTAATACTGAAGCATGAAGCACGGTGATGAATGAATGGTAATAAAATTATATGATTTCTTAAGCAATGCTGGCTTAAGAGGTTAATACCAGTGTCCAGTCTTAACTTCTTGTGAACAGTGCAGAAATATGTTAAATAAAGAACTAGTCCTTTTGAACAATTTGGGGCTAACTTCAAATGGTGACAAGACACACCAGGCACGTTAATCTACACAGAGATGACACAGCTATGTAAATGTAGTGATCATCAGACAGTGTGGCAGTCTTGCTTCTTCAATATACTGTAGAAAGTTTAGAAATTTCTGGAAACCCGCATCACAGAGGACCTCAAATGGACAACCAACACGAGCGAAGAAGACACAGCAGCAGCAGCAGCAGCTCTAACTTCACGGCTCCTCAGGAGCATACTGACGTGCTTCTTCACGACACTGGCGAGACAGCTCCAGAGATTGACAAATACTGCCCACCGTATAATCGGCTGCTTTCTGCCCTCAGGACAGGGCCATAAAAACCTGCACCTCAACACTAAAAAGCAGCTTTTATCTCAGAGGCATCACTGAACTCGGTAGTTAAAGTGGCCCACTAGAGGATGTCGGGCCTTCAGGCCACCCTCATAGAGTCTGTCTCTAATAGTCTGGTCAGAGACATTTACTTCAGTGGCCCACAGGGGGTCCCTTTGTGATGCTCTTGCAGTACTTACTCTGTTCCTCTTTGTACTAAGGAGCAGATATCATTCCTGCAGATTGGTTAAAGACCCTTGACGGTCTCCTGGAATCTCCTACCTGCTCTTGAGACTGTGCTGGGACACACAGCAAACATTCTGGCATTGACATCTCTGTAGGGTTCAGGCATCACCTCCTGCTGCCAGTAGTAACACTGGTCATAGTCAAATGAACAACTACTAAGAAGCATTTAAAAAAGGGTTAGGATGGAACATTTCTGTGATCCCCACCTACAGAATCATCCCTGTTTTGGGGGTTGACTCCTTGTTGCCCCTTTAGTGCAGCTGTTCTTAATTAAAAGAAGATTACCACTCCCTCTGCTACTCTTCTACTAAACTGACCAGATCAGTGTCCCAGAAGACATGATGCTATACTCCGATTAAAACCATCTCCTTTTGTGAGCAGTGTATTTCTGCTATACTCCTCTCTTCATCAAATGATGTATAATGCGGTGGAACATAATTACTCTTTTCATTTTAGTCTAACCTCATTACTGCAGTTTTGGCTCCATTCTGTTGGTGTTTGTTTGGGCCTCGCAGGTAATGCTGGTTCACCATGAGGGACAGCTTCTTGCCAGATTGGTTTCAGGTGTTCCACTGCATCAGTAAGTATGTTACCAAGTTTGCTGCTTGTTTAAGATGCCAGTTTAGGAAGAATCACACATGAATGCAACTTTTCCTGCAGTGCCTTGTGTTATTTATAGCAGTATAGCATTTTTAATTAAGTGCTGAAACTGAGCCTCATTGGCACCGACACAAACAGGTTTCAGTATGTAAATCAGAATGGCTGCTTTATTGCCCGGCTGCTTCCTGTCCTCTCATAAAACCAGAAGCTCCCCCTACAAATTTTTCATGTGTAAAATGTACAGGTCAGCTCCTTTTAAAACGTAGCTTATTTCTCTTTGTGCATGAATGAAATTAAACAGATTACATCCTGTTACAAAGTCAGGTCTGCACTGTGATTGGTTCGGCCGTGCCTGTAGTCATTCCTCTGTGGCAAGAAAAACTGACTGCATGATGAATAATTGCATGTGAACATCCTTAGAGTAAAAATATATTTTTCTGTCTCATTTAAAAGACAAATCACAGAACCCATCATCAATAATCCCACTGAGAAGGGAGAAGTACGACGTGTTTCTGGGAGTGTGGAAGAGACTTTGCCTGCCTGTGAACTTCTATTTCTATTTCTTAAAATGATTAAAAAACCAGTGCATGTCAGAGTGAGTGCATGTCTTTAGGATTTGGTATGTGTGCCCTTGTACTGTATTTCTAGCTTTGTCAGGACCAATCTGTGCTAGTGAATTAACAACCTTGAATGTCTGTGTGTGTGCAGACATATTTCATGCGACCCGCATAGTTTCTGTATTAATGAGAGGCAGAGATTAATTATTCAGCACCAAATCAGAACAAGTGAAGGGAGAGTCATGCAAACCAGGTCCACACTTCACACACTTAACACATCAAAGCCCTCGGATGGAGCTCAGTGTGTTTTTAAACCACAAACCGGGACGTGTAGAACTACAAGTACAAACGTGTTAACGGATCTTAACGAAGCTTGTTACACATCAGTCTGCCATTGGTACACAACACAGCACACGTGTCCACAAGGGGTCCCAGCAGAGGGCACTTACATAACAAACAGAGCACCAATCCTAGTGGGAAACTAATACCATCTTATAAATACTGTTACATTTAATTCACGGAAACAACAACAAATAATGACTAGTACTGGTAAACTCCGCTACAGTGAGAGTTACTAATACTACTACTACACACAGATAGAAGTAACCAATTACTATTAGTACTATTACGACTACACTCTTGTTACTGTGATAGTTTGTTTGTTCTGCATTTGTGCTTAAATGTTGTTCTTGTATTGTACTTCTAATTTTGGCATGTTAAATTTCTATTGCTTCATTTAGTTACAGAATGAAAAAACAAACTTGCACATGCTCGGGAATGATGTGGTATCTACGTTCACCAAAGAATGGGCTAAGTTCGATTTCATTTTTCTTCTCTACCATTGCTCAAAGGGGATCTGTGGTGTTTTCCATATAATTCTATAAGATCTTAACCTTCCTGTGTAAAGTGTCTTAAGATGACGTTTGCACTGATTTGGTAAAAACATCAAACCCCTTTCCCTCCAAGAAGCCTTGTCCTTTTTTCCATGGATTACTAACAGGCATGGATGTAAAAATGTTACTTTATCTACTGCCAGCATAATGCAAGGCAACAACGCTCCCCCATCCCAGCTTTGTACTTTGCACAGATTGGCTACCATAACTGCACTTTGAACAGGCGGTAAAAAAGGGTTTGTGTCTCCCACTCACCTCACACTGTTTCTATACAGCACAACACAGACACACCTCTCTCTCATTTACCCTTTCAATCCTTTAGAACCACTCTGCTGCTGTGTGGGTGTGAATTGAGTGAGAGAGAAAAACAGACAAATTTAAGACAGAAACAAACTCTCATCTGTGCTGCGACACACTTGCGCAGACACAAGGTTCTGTTACACCCCTATACACTTCACTGTGTAACTTTCCTAACAGTTTCACATGTCAGCGCTGAGTTTTAATTACGACCTTCAGCTGTTTTCCCTGGAAAAGCCACTCTGTCAATTAGGCAACTGTCATTGGGTCAAAAAATGACCCAATGCCAAAACCTAATTGAATGTAAAACAGAAAGATAAGAAGTGTGTCTAAAAAACCTGATGTCTGTTGTGAAAGCTGTTACCACATTTAATCAATTCACTTTTTGATTCAACGCTGTAAATTCATGACGTGTTGCTTTGTTAACCCATGTTTCTTTCCAACAACGTAGGTACAGAAGTAGATTTGTTCACGATACCAGACACAACACAATTTATCAGGAACAAAGCTGCTGTCATAATGTAAAACATATTACATCTTACAAATGTAAAAATAAAGATCTTACATCGGAGTTTAGAATGATGGAAACAATAGTTTGTCATTTTCCAACTATCTGTGATTTTGTTTGGTTGTGAGGACAGAAAAACCTCCATCCTCCAGCCTCGGAATCTTTTCGACCTGCGATGGTCCAAGTTGCATGTAATAAAATGACTTGCCTGCAGTGTCATTTTAGTGCTGTCCTCACCTCAGACTTATTTACTGAAACAGTATTCACATTCATTTCTTTTGTAACGACAGACAGGTATGATTTTTTTTCTTAACAGAAAATGATTGTTGTCTGGATAAAATTGTTTTCTTTAACAGCATTTGGGCCATTAGAAGACAAATCAGCTCCTGCGACTGTGCACACAAAATCACCTCTACAATAAATGAGTGATCGGTGAAAATGAATACATCTGTCACAAATTGAATTTAAAATGAATTAAATACCAGACTTATCTCTCTACTGCTCTGACCTGTCTCTCTTATACAGTCATTTCTGTTTCTGTTTCTGCAGAATTAATTACACGTGAGTTATTTCCTTCAGGCTCTATTCTCATAAAGAACCGTGGCACGAAGAGGCATAGGCCAGGACGAATGTTTATATTTACCTTTAAATCTTTACACATGATAAGCAGTTGCACAACAGTGTTCAGTAGGAGGAAGTCATCTCGGTCTCAGAGGTCAAACTGTGCCCTGTAGCAGTGAACGGAACAGGGAACAGAGCTGGTCAATAGGTCAAGGTCAGTGAGAGAGTGGCAAAAAGCAAAGCGTGTGGGAGGGTGAAGCATGAATGAATGGACCTGAGGGGTAAGCTCTGTGTAGTTGCAGAAGTGGGTTAACCCTAGAATTTCAACAGACCTCCTTAAATAATTGTGTTTCTTCAGCAGTAAAAGGGAGAATGTGCCTGTTTCCCCTTTTCAGGAGTATAGTTCTTTGGTGACTGTAGGCTGTAAGTGTCATAACCAGGTGGACTTTTACACACTTTCCACTTACTGAATAAGGGAGACAAAATGTATATATATATGTAATAAATTTTATAAGGTTCAATATGAAATCTGAACTATATCACACGACCACAATAAGTGTGTGAACGGCATGAGGACCATCACTGGCTAAGACCAGCAGCCAGGTGACTGAAGGGATGGTGGATCAAGCCAATAAACTTAACAACTTCTTTAATAGATTCCAGGCCGGGTCTCAGAGCCACCTGCACCTTAAAATTACAACCTATGTCCCTCCCCCACAAGTCTCAGCTACTACTCATGTGACCATCTCATCAGATCAGGTGAGGAGAGAGCTGAACAGGCTTCACCCCACAAAAGCTGCAGGGCCAGA
>JAUMHF010000021.1:19940168-19950289 GCA_032359275.1 Microctenopoma steveboyesi | reverse complement strand
GAAATTCTGTCCATAAAAGTTATGAACAGAATCGGTGACAAAGGGCAGCCCTGGCGGAGTCCAACCTCAACAGGAAATGAGTCCGACTTATTGCCGGCAATGCGAACCAAGCTCCTGCTCCTCCTGTACAGGTGATACAGTGTAATGTAATTTACATAGATGAGCCTGTGAGAGAGAGGGCGACAAAAGGTGGTGTTATTATTATGATTATTATTGTAAGACAGGAGATACTTAGTTATGATAGTATAGTATAGTATATTTTTCATTGACATAATTAATGAGCACATATTTGCTGATTTTTCAAAACCTGAGCTTTGTGCATACATGGCTTCTTACCTCTGCACATATGGCTGGTACCTTGAACTGAGATTTTGTTGTACATTTATGTTCATGTGTTTAAAAACGTACTAGGTGAGTTTCTGCAAGACTTGCATAAATACACAGGCAGCTGGTTTCACTAAATCCTCGGCTCCACGGTACCAGACGTCCCGTTCAGTTTGTTGGTGCCTCTGGTTTTGATGCTGCTGCCCCAGCAGAGAGTTTGTTTAACCACACAGCCACTGATTTACTCTGTTTAAACTGAGGCTATGAGGGACCCATGGTGTGAGGGCAACAAAGTGGGATTACAAAGACAATATTTTTGGATACATTTAACTCTTTGTTAAACCAATCAACTTACAGAGTCCATTCTGCCTTTGCAGTGTGTTTTACATGGGCTGAGTGAACCTACCCTCATACAACCCTCCTCTACCCCACCATCACCTTATCCTGAAGGGCTGATTTCTCCACCAACCTCTAGACCTCGTGGCTTCCTATATCCTCTGACCAAAGAGGTGCAAGGCTGCTTTCATGACTGGGATCATATGCACTGCATGGATCTCTCTCACTGAAATGCTTGATTTGAGTTTCAGCTGCTTTTGGGTTCTGTTGGGGCTCATAGTTAGATGACCTGAGTGTTATATGTACTGTAGGTTGAAAGACGCTGTGTCGTGTCACATCACCAACCAACTGGGTTAAAGCACATGACTGAGATCATCTTATATTGTACAGGTCAGCAGACCTAAGGGAGCATCCTGCGCCTTATGTAAAAGTAAAAATCACTATCTCCCACAGTTAGTATTCCTAATTTTAGAATAAATATTCAGTAGGAGGGAAGTATCCTATAGTTTATTTTCTGTTGTTACCTGTTTGTCTCTGAGGAATCTTGTTAAAGGACTCTTACTTGGATCTAGTCGTACCCTGAAGAAGCTCACATCAAAGAGAAACCCGATTGGCATCATGCAGCTTTCATCACATGCCTCCTGCTCTCCCGGATGACACCAGCTGCTACCCTGTACGCTTGCGTGTTTCATGTCTGTATTAATGTGAAATGGCGCGTTGAGAGTCACAGCTTTAGCTACACTCGTCAACGCTCGTTCACAGAGCTTCAACATGCTTTCAGACCAATATTTGTTTGCTCTGGTGTCAATCAGGGGCCCATTTCATGGGAATATTCTGAACCTAGAGACCCGGTAAAGAGCTCACTCATAAGTACTATCATAAAAAAACAGTTCTTTAGTTTATAAAACAACGCTGTAATTGAACATCAAGCTCGTGCCCTTGTATGGAGGGAAATAAAATGACAGTGAGCACCGAAGATCAGACACAGGGCGAGTTAAAGTGCAGAACACCAGAAGTAAAAATGACTCAGAAAGAATAAACGTTGAAGTTCAGTCCTGTCCCTGAGCAAGGCAGTGACAGGTTACACTTTATCTTGCCCTTCAATGTGTGTGTTCAGGTGTGTCCCTAACACTGCTGTTCATGCACGTGTCAGCGGTGTACACACTTTATGTGCGTGTGTGTGTGTCTCCTCGGGCTTTAATAAGCCTCTGTGTGATAAGTGTGACTCTGCAGCCTGAAGGAACAAGTTCCAGTTAAACTCTTGGTCCAGCAACTTCTTGCTGTCTGACTGAAATGAAATGCCAGATGCCGTCTGACACTCGCACTGACCTCGGGCCTACACATACAGCCCTGCGAGCATCTCACTGGGTTAGTCTATAGCTCTTTAATCTTTTGGGATCATCAAATGTCAGAGCAGATAATCAGTTCTCAGTGCATCCAGGTGCCCAGACAACATGAGTGGCACTAAGGACTGCAGTTGTTTTCTGTCTGGATGTTTTTTTGTATTATTTTTTTATTTGAGATATTTAAATTATTTTAGTAACCAAGTAAGAGGCTCCGTTTTTACCACCGTTACTGCTGGTTCTAAGAGCATTTTCCCTTATAATACCGGATGTGGAAATCAAGTAACCAGGTCTGAATTCTTAACAGTCACATAAACAGGAAATGGCTTCTGGAATGGTGGTAGGGGATTGATTGGTATCTGATTTCCCCAGGTTGATTTCTCCTGGAGAATTCAGATTATTCTGTCATGTCAGCTCGTAACAAGGTTTCTAATCAGCTTCAGACAAGAGTGCGTGTGCAGGACACAGGCTGTAGTCACTCTCCGCTCTGCTACGTTCAGCAGAGAGGAGCAGCTGGATGAAAGGGGAGATCATTACATGGAGTGATGCTGCCTTGTTCCTGAACCAAGTCCCCGAAAATCAGCATAAACGGAATCAACACGGTGTCCCGTCTGTAGATGTCTAAATAAGACACTTCTCGCTGTGCATCGGTTGAATTCAGACACGGCTGTGTGTCGCTCACAGCACGTTCCGTCAGCTCCCAGCTATGAAGCCATCTTTTCTGTCTCCATACACACTAAATCTGTGAACCAAAACAACCAGAGAATTCATCCACTGCATGTGTACATGGAGTTCTCGAGCTTTGGTGTGCATGTAAACCTGTACCCCACTTTCTCAGAGCACATGGTTGCAGCTACTTTGTGTGCTGCCTTCATGCCAAAGTAACTAATGGTGCAGTGTGAGCTTTATGTCAGCAGCAACTGTGTGTGTGAGCAAGGTGTGAGTGTGGGTCCTTCAGGATTTAGAAGAGCTCAGAGCCTGATGACGTCCAGCACATTTACAAGGTTAGAATTCAGTTGTTGTTGGAATCATCAAAATTCTTTTATTTATCACTGAGGTCATAGTGGGCGGTGCAGTTCGTGCTCCAGCGCGTTTTATTGACGTGTTTCTAATATTTTGCCTATTTTTCTTATTTACATAAACAACGGTTTGTTCAGTTAGTGGCTTGATTTGTTTTTATAGGGTTTGACAGGATTTTGTTGTGAATCTGGGCCACTGTTGAAATCCATCTTATGCGAATCATATTATATTAGATTCATTTGGCAGAAGCTTTTGTCCAAAACTGAATTTCAGTAAGTGCATTCAAAATCAACAGGAGCGAGAAATATTGTGCGACCTGAGCGAACACAGCTACAGTCCAGGAGCCGAAGCAGAGACAGATTTTCAGTGGCACATGCCTTAAAGCACGGAACATGTTCATAATTCATTTGATAGATTGGTCTTGATTTTGGATTCCTGGACAGGGTTTATTTCATTTGCTGGATGTATTGTGGGAACATACATTTCTCACGTCACCATTCACACTGTTCAACTCACACTTTATCTCCCCTTTTGCCCAATTGCACCGTTTCTCTTCCCTCTGACTTTTTTATGAGTAGCCTCCCTGCTCTCGCTCTCTGTTCGGCACTTGCGGCTCTCTCACATTTTCTCTGCTCTTTTATTAACAGCAGTGTCTTTGATCCCAGGGAAGGAGGCTCTAACTCACAGGTGCTATAAGCCTCTGACCACACACACACACACAGAAACCAAAACATAAGCACAACACTGACATTTGCTATCATACAGGTCTTACCCCATCGTTTGTGTGTTAACAGTGCAGCAGGATTTGTTCACAGGAGGGATGCTGCAGCTCCACTGCTGAGCTATGATCAGAGTGTAAAATGACCACCAGCCCAATGCTGGAAACACTGTCGCAGTGGAAGTCCACTGCAATGGTTGAAAAACACCTGTTCAACTACCAATCAGTGATTTACGGAAGAGGACTAGGGCCGCCTAATGATCAGAATTATAAGTTTCTCTGCATTTTGAGATTAATGTCAGAACCCAAATAATATTTTCATGGTGGCCCTAATCTTTTTCTGTAGTGATTCATTGGTATGATTGGATGAAGAACTACCTTATGCAACCAATCACATATATACTATCCTAGATGCTGTAACCTTGTCTGAGTGCTGTATCATCCCTGTCAGATTACTGACTGCAGGGATGATACAGTGTTTGTGGTTTACTTGAGTGTAGTTATGTAGCATTTGGTGCAAGGGGTACTGTTAGGATCTTGAATTGCGCTGTCAGCACTGCCCATGTGTGCCTCCCATTAGAAAACTGCAGGATAGTTGATTATGAAATTGTTCATTTAAAAGTCTTTACCTTTGAGTTTACTTTTAAGAAAAAGGTCTCATTATCTTCTAATTCAAATAAGAACAACCCAGGTTTGCAAGCTTGCAAAACATATCATTAATCAGATTAGAAACATTTTCCCCAATAACTTCACAGATTACAGCAGCTCCACCTCACTTCCACCACCCACTGTTATAATGGACAACATGCCCTTCTTCCTGAGTCACAACCTTTTTGGGGGGGAAAACATATTTGATCTTAATATTTAGATTTTAGATCCTGAGGTGTGCATGTTGCGATAGAAAAACTCTGGAATACAGCAAAGTCTGGCTTTAAGGGAGGAGGTCAAGTGAATAGAAGGGGCAAGCAGCCTTTCCAAGCTCCTCTGATGAAAAGAGCACTGAAAATCTACATTTCAAGCTTTGTACTTGGCAGCGGGGCTCCACTTGTGGAAGTAATTAGCACCGCGGCTTTTCTTTTGAAGTGAGCTTGAAGAAACAGTGGAGGGGAGAGCGCTACTGCAGCTTATGAGGGCCACATGCTGATGGAGATATGAGCTGTGGAAAGAAAGTGAAGCCGGGGGTGATTGTTAGTTTCATGCAGTCATGTAATTTGGCTCTGTGAATAGAACAATTATATGGTTTCTGTGCACCTGTTGGAAGAAAACTGGACTCATTATGAATTTTACCTTCCTCAAAATCGACAACCAGTAGCCTATAAGTAATTTGCAATGGTAATGAAGATGTCTTAACAAATGAAAGCAGAAAAGGTCTCATTAGACATCTGCTATGACAATAAAGTTATCTATGACAGTTACTTCAAATACACCTTAGTGTATTTTCAGCTGGTATAAACTGCTACCTGTAAAAGACCTGTCTTGACGGCATGCAAATTCTCTAGCTGCCAAGTAAATTAGCATTTGTTGTTGCGTTTTTCTTTGTTCTTTATAGACTT
This sequence comes from Microctenopoma steveboyesi, assembly GCA_032359275.1. Taxonomy (NCBI): domain Eukaryota; kingdom Metazoa; phylum Chordata; class Actinopteri; order Anabantiformes; family Anabantidae; genus Microctenopoma; species Microctenopoma steveboyesi. The sequence goes on along the minus strand of JAUMHF010000021.1, from coordinate 19,944,995 downwards.
TACAGTTCTTGACTTTTTTTAAAATGACAGAATTACTAAGCAACCATCTCTAGCTAGCTGGCTAGCCTCATTAGCCAATTTAATGTACATTTGCTAGAAAAGGCCACCAGCAAGGCTAGAAATGGGGCAGGGTAGTGGTGGTTGCTCAGTAACTTAACCCCAACATTAAAACTTTTCAGATGAAATTTATAAAAACAAAAATTAAACCTATATCAATAAAACACATTTTTAAATAAAGCACAACATTACATATATCCTTTTTATTCATTTTATGTGCAATTCCACCAATAAAGAGTTGTTTTTAATATTATACCCACAAACACACATATGAAAGGTTTGTACTGTTAAGATTAAGTGTCTAACACAACCAAAAGCATTTAGGGTAACAGGATGCTTCTCCCAGCATCTGGACATTTCAATTTTATTGCTAGCTGAAGATTAACTTGAATGCGTGCAGCTGAATACAATTAAAAATAAGATAATAGTACATATAGTAGTAGTATAGTAAATATAGTACCAAAATACTTTATAATGAAGTGTTGCCCTTTGTGCACATTACATCACAACGCCATAATTTGATTATTGGCCAGGAAAGATCATCTGATCTAATAATGATAATTAGACCAAGTCGAGTAGATAGTATTGAATCTTGCGTACTGTGATATAAACCCTTTAATACAATTTGTTCAAGCACAAATACTGATTAGTAGTATTTGAATACTTTGGATTTAATCATTCTAATTTTGTCCCCCTCATTTGCGACTAGACCTCCACTTTGTCTGGATTTGAATATCATGGCTCCACATGGCTGCCAAGATGGCAGGAGTTTGTGTTGGAAACCTGTGGTTTTGTCACAAAGACAAACCCAATGTTTTTCTACAGTCTATGAACACAGCTTAATAATTTGGAACAGATTTTGTGCTGTTTGTTAGCAGAAAGCTGGACATTTCTGTGCGCAGGTTAGCTTCCCAGACTAACCAACAGGCACTCTGGCAAGCAGAAAACTATGGGGGTTTGTTTTGGCGGACCCAAGAGCACACAAACCCGTAGGAAAATAAAAGGTTTTAATCAACTAAACAACCAGGTACAGAACACAAAAGGGAGGCACAGAGAAATGACCAGCGTTTAAGAAACAAGAAGAAGAAACAAAACAGACCTTGGTTGAACTGGCTTTCACGTCTGTGGAGTGGAAGAGTGAAACATCTTCAAGAAACTAAACAAGTCCAGTTGCTTTGGATAAAACCTTTTTGAGATAACCATGACCTGGATGACTGAGAACCTTCACAGATAGGTAACTGAAAACTAACAAGAGGGAAAAGACAGATCAACACAGGCTGAAACAAAGGGACCTGAAAACTGCATACGGACTACAGAACAGGACGCACAGGAACTGAGACAGAGATCCAGATCATGAAAACAACAGGAGACAACAAGAAAGGAAACAAACCAGGACAGGAGAACCGACGACAGATCCAGGAGGCAGATTTGGGGGATAGGAACGACGAGGACGACAGGAACAAAGAGAACAGAGACAATGAGGTTGGGTGACTGAGTGAAGAGACTGTCTCTCCACCATGTTACATCTTCCATATGTATGAGGATAATGACCTCTCGTGTCAGGGCGCTTGGAGACTTAAAGAGGTTCCCGGGTCTTTTGCTAGACTCAGACCAGTCCCTCATCTCCCTGTCTCCAGTGAGGCAGCGGAGCTTCCTCGAGTGCCTGCTCGAATTCCAACTGGGCATTCAGATCTCATGGCACACCTGCCTTCACCTCCTTGGCCTCATGGCCGCCATGGTTCAGGTGGACCCCCTCATGCTCCTCCACATGCGCCCGGTCCAGCGCTGTCTCTTGATGCTCGGCCTGGCACCTCAGGACTCCCCCCTCAGGTCCTCACCCTTCACTGGTGGCGGAACCTGGTGGACATCAGCCGGGGGAGACCTCTGGGTCTGGTGACGCACTGCCGACTCATCTTCACAGATGCCTCCTTGTTTGGTTGGGGGGCCGTCTGCGATGGCGTAGGGACGGGGGTCCTTGGGCTCCCCACGAGGCTGCCGCCCACATGAACCTCCCGGAGCTGCGGGCCGTCCATCTGGCCCTGCTGCAAATTCTTCCCCCTCTGGGAGCCTCACACATTATTGTTTGTACGGAACATCTAAACAGAACGGCAGATTTTGGGTATAGAAGACAGTGCAGGGATTTTAGTGATTGAAAACCGTTGACAAGGATTAACGGGAGCTGGGCGTGATCAGGTGAGTGTGTAGCTAAGAGTGGGGGCGTGGGCGAAAAAAAATTGGCAGATAACAAGAAGCACTGACACATAACAAAAAACAGAGACACAGACGATCGGGGTAAAACTGTGACAGAAACTACATTGGACAGAGACCGGTTCTGGAGGTGGTCTCAGCTGAGGGAACGTGAGGCTAATTTGCATGCTACGTTCTCAAATACAACTTGTTGGTCTCACCTGTTAGTATTTGTGGAGCTAACAGGCATCACAGGTCAGTTGAGTGGAGGATGCTCATGTCCTGTGGAGGAGCAGAAACCAAGTCATTAGTGTTTTCTATCTGAGTTGCCATCATAGAAGTAGCCACTCTCACTATAACTATCGGTGAACTGTTCCTTCCATAACATGAAGACACACTACATCATGTTGAACCAGTCTCACATACAACCATCCAGAGCTGGCAAGGATGTGAACACATCGTGGATTAATATGAATCAACCCAAACAATCATCCACCCACTCATTATGATCTCCTTCCACTTTTCTTTCTAAGGGTTTAAATGGTCCTGGAGCCAATCCCAGGGTCCAGTCTGCCTGTTGTTGAGAGGCAGATTATTTATGTTGAGCTATGTTCCTCATTTATTTATTTAATTATGGATTCATTAAATATGATTTACTGTTACAAATTCAAATGAGCTTTAACCAGTTTAAATTTACCAAGATTTGTCTTGCTTATTTCTTCTCTCCTCTCGGTTTGCATTAACTTGCTGCTGCTCAGCCTGCAGAGCAGATTTCCTGGAGGGTTATTCACACAAGAAATATAAATCACAGCAACACTTTGAGGCTCGTCATATAAGGGATCTACAGCCAGACAAGAGTGAGTGTGTGTGTGTGTTTTGATGCCATTTGTTGGGCATCTGGTTGGCGCAACCTGCACCCAAGTGTGCCTACACACACACACACACACACAATTAAAACGCTGGCTTGCCGTGTACTCAGTTTAATCCACTTGCTGAGCAGTTGCTGTGGCAGCCAGAGACGTCCAGGGTTAAGTTTTTTTCAGGGTCAGCATTTTTCCGTTGTTTCAGTTTTCCTCAAGAAAGAAAACCTCTTTTAAACAGAAAACAATTACTGTGTTGATTTTTTCTTTTCAGCTCCACCACTTCACACTTAGTCTTAAAAAGGAAAATCTGAATTATCATCATCTAGTTTTCACCAGATTTGTATTAAAATGAAAGCTGATAAAGTCCCAATTTGTTTTTGAAAGAGTGGATCAAACACATGACCCTGAATAAGTCACTTCACTGTCAGGCAAATTATTTTGACTTTTATTTTATCGTGGAAACACTAAAAAAAAAATGAATCAGTACCATATTGATGGTTATTGGCAAAAAAGGGGAAAAAAGAAGGAGAGGAGAAAAAATAAAAATAAAAGTTGAATCAAGAGGGAAATAATAAAATATTACTTTAAAATACTGACTGGAGAACAGAGAAACAGCAAATAAAATGAAGAAAATAGGAGGGAGGACATAAGAAAATGACAACAGGAGAGATGGGGAACAACAGATGAGACAACCACTAAGTGTTAAGGAGAAGAGGGCGTTTCAGTTTTCCTCAGATGGCATTATTCTTTCCTGGAAACCACTGTGGAGAGAGAGAAGAAAGAAAACAGAGATTTATGAGTGAGGGGAAGCTCCTGATAACACAAACACATAAGCCAATTTGCTGCAGCGATAGTGGAGAGGGAATTAGATAAAAGCTTCCCACTTAAATGTGAAGGATGAAGAAATACTGGGAGACAACAGGAAGGGAAGACAAAATGAAAGAGGGGTGGGGTAAGAAAAGAGTCAAGAGGAGAGCAAAAAAAATCAAAACAGCAAACAGAGTAGCTTTGTTAGCTGTGGTCTTATTTGTCAGGAAATAAAGCAGAAGTCATGTTTTATGTAAAAACTCAAAGGTTTTGACTAAAGAACTTCTCACAACTGTAAAAATGACACGGTGTCAGGGTTTGTAAAATGGCGGGCCCAAATGTGCACTGAAGCACAGAGGTTGGAGTCAAACAAAAGAAAAACCGAAGAGAGTCAAACTTAGGACAAAACTCTGAACCAATTGCTCTGGACAAGTATGAGAAGTTCAAACAGGTTGCAGAAAAGTAAATAGAGAAAAACAGATAAGGGGGACAGGGGGACACAAACAGGAGAGAAAAAAGCACTATAAACAGGCTCTACAATAAAAAGAATTGAATAGACACAAAAACCAGAGGCTAAGCAGAAAAACTGCAGGATGCACACACGGGTTAGATTAACTTCAGGCAAAGGGGCAAATATCAACACAAAACTCCAAACCAGCACAACACGGGTGATGAACATACCCATGAACCTCCCTGTGACAAAGAGGGTGAGAGCATACCTCATTTGTCCCCAGTTTATTCAATTTAAATTGATTGTTTATTGAATTTATGTGTATTGGTTGTAATTTAATTTGTTTGAATTAAAGTATACTTACAGCACGCGGTCAGGAGACAAAGAGGAAGTCCTGAACACCTTCCTGTTTTATAACCTTGGTGACATCATCAGAAGGTCATTAGAAGAGTCCAAGGAGAG
>JAUMHF010000021.1:19911006-19922126 GCA_032359275.1 Microctenopoma steveboyesi | reverse complement strand
TGTGTGTGTGTGTGTGTGTGTGTGTGTGTGTGTGTGTGTGTGTGTGTGGTGTGTGTGTGTGTGTGTGTGTGTGTGTGCATTAGTCACCGCCCTGTCATTAGCACCAGTGCTAATTGCTAGCAGACAGTCTAATGGACTGGCCCCTAAGAACTACTTCACACCCTCAGGCTTCAACACGACCAACGCACACAACTCTCACTGGCTGCGTGTGTCTGTAGGTGTCCAGAGGATTAATGAAGGAAGCAGGAGAGTTATTGGAAGTCAGTGTGTTTGTGAAAGAAATAGAATTCCTAGTGTGTGTCAGTGTGTTAGAGCGATTAGAAGGCGTGTGTCTACTCTTATACTCCTATATATGTATTTATGTGGTACAACAATCATCTAGTTCTGCTGATGCTGTACTGATGATGTGCCTCAGACAGGCTATGTGTGACATCCGGTGAGTTGTGATTTCCAACGGTCAAAGTGAAGGAGCTGCCAGTACTGTACAAGCAACAGTGTGGTGGATTCATCTGTCGCTGTAGGGCACCGGAGGTGCAGCGTCTGCTTAAAATCCTTTCAGTTGTCTGAGCATCAACCTCCAGCATCAAAACCAATCTTCCTGCAAGTATTATGGATGATTATAAGAGCTATATGTCGACAGGCTGAGCAAACGTCCCTCTCACCTGAGGACGATGTGATGCCGTTTTCCCAGGAAAAAGAACGTCAGCTGGAATTCCTTTAATGTTTTTGAGTATTAGAAATGAACCTGTGTGTGTGTGTGTGTAGTCAAAAACTGCAAATACTGTGTGCTATCCAGCTTCACTGTGCAGTACAATATCTGAATCAGCATGTGATATAAACATTGAGCTGCTGGCATCCTGGATCCTTTCCAAATATATCAGGTCACAGTTCAAAAACTTAATTATAATATCAGTAATATAAATTATGATTTAATAAATCTTCCATGGAAGTGAATAAGCCATCTAATAAGCATGGCTGTGGTAAAATGCAGAAGCTCGGGCTGCTGCCTGCAGTGTCGATGTGCTGTTGGAGCTTTAAATTAAGAACAATAAACCAAGCATGTCAGTTATTGCTTTGCAAAGGGTTTGGATGAACAATTTCTGAGAGGAATTCATTGCAAATGCACAAGCATTCATTTAATTTGAAATGCGAAGATGCTCCTGCGCTGAACTCAAATGCTGTCGCTCATCTGTCAGTACTGTTGACTATGTTGTGACCACATGCAGGGCTAGCACCAAATCCACAGCCAAAGTCCTGTTACTGCTTGTACCTCAACCATCTGGAGGAGGACGAATAACAGCAGCTAATAAATTGCACAACTGTCATTCTTAGTTGCATCATGTGTGAAATATGTCATAATTGTACGTGTCCTAGTTTTTGTGCAAACAACGTAACGCGGCTAGCCAACATATTTTCAGTCAGCTAAAGGCGAATGTAGGTTTGAATGATGTCATAGCGAGGTTTCAAAAATGACCAATTCCACACCAACGACTTCAGATTTGCTCAGGTCTACAGACCTGCCTCCACTCTAATCCCTATGTCTGCACATCATGACAAATGTACAGTCAGTGTCAGTGGACACCATTAGGTTTTCTCTCTTTCATTGAAATGTCCCAAATCCAACAAAACTGATAATGATCGGACGTGAAAGCTAAATGTCACATGATTTATGCATTTCTTTTTCATCTTCTTCTGCAATGCTGAAATCATTAAAGTAAATCACCATTCAGTGTCAAAAGAGAAAGTCTCCAACCAGCAATCAGCAGTTTTCTGCTCAGTGAATAGTCGGTCATTAGGTCAAACATCAGTGTGATATTCAAAGATGACAGATCACACAATTACCTCGTCAGCCAATCAGACTGGAGCATTCAACCGAGCTGTGTGGCAAATGTTTGGAGTTAAACTTTGTTCTGCTCTAATCTGACGGCTGACCTCCTGAGTGAGCACCGAGCGTTATGGAAATCCACACAGAGACTGCATGTGTTCACGCTGTCACACACACACATCTGCAGAATTCTCTCTTAGCAGCAAGTCTACTGTAAACCCCAGCACTGTCGTTAACGCTGAAGCCTTGAACGTCTTTATCTCTAAAAAGCTCTGGAGACAAGAAAATGTGGGGGAAATAAACGTGTTGCCTGTATAAAACCGGATGTGTGTGAATGTGAGATTTAGGTTTGAATGATAACAGAAATGTAATTAAAAAACTATCTCTGCATCCACTGCAATCGATCATAGAGACGCAAATAAATGAGTAGAATTAAGAGTAGAATTAAACGCATGATAGGTGGAGACGCTGTTGTTTGTTAGTTTGTGTCCCTCAGAGACCTCTACAGAGAGACTGAACGGTGAGTAAGGGTGTTTGGCTCCTCTGGTCTGACTGCACTGTCAGCCCGACATCAATCATCCACTCTCACGCGCGTGTGTTTCTGAGCGGAACATCCGCATTTAATCACAGCCTCTCGGCCTCTCGGATCCTGAACTGTCTAAACAGACTAACACATGATTCACCACACACACAAACGTTTACTTGTCGCATGATACTTGTTGATGTAGTGTATTTCTTATCTTTTAAGACTAAACCCTTAGTCCCAAGGGTGATTACATACAGGGTGCTACACACATAGCAGGTTATGTGCAGATCTGTACATAGGAGAAACCAAACAGCAGCTCCACAAACACAGAGCCACAACATCAGGACAGGACTCAGCAGTTCATCTACATCTCATGGACAAGGGCCACTCGTTTGAGAACAATGACGTCAGGATCGTAGACTGGGAAGCTGATTGGTTAAAACGAGGTGTGAAAGAAGCAGTTTACTGCAAGATTCTCATTAAATAGGGGTGGCGACCTCAGGCCCAATCTATCAACCACTTACAATGCCGTTAACTCAAAGATACCCAGGAAGTTCCACAGTGGTTCACACTCTGGCTCAAGTGGTCACATTAAGATGTGTAAAAAAACGTGAGGACTCCACAGGGTTTATAAAGCTGCTACTCACACCAGTCAGTCAGACTTGAGAAAGCCCTCTGGAATATAAGGTGAAATGTCACCAAGAAAGTCCAGTTGCTATTGGATAAAACCTTTTTGAAACCATGGCCTGGATGACTGGGAACCATCACAGATATTCAATTCAATTCAATTCATGTTTATTTGTATAGCGCCAAATCACAATGAAAGTCATTTCAGGGCACTTTACACAGCAAGGTTTAGGACCTACAAAAATGTAAGTGTATGTATGTAAACAAAAAAATGCAGAAAACCCAACAGTCCCATTTGAGCAGCACTAGGCAACAGTAGAGAGGATTACTAATAGTATTCAGTCAGTTACTGTGTCAGATCTGTGTAAACTTACTGTGCATTTAAAGGGATACAGAAAGTCAAAGGGGTCGTAATCTGTCCGATTTTTCCTGCCATTTAGTGTTTTAGTCTAGTTTTATTTCTCCAGATTGCGTTTATTAATAGTAATAAAATGGTATTATATTCCAAACTGCAGAGAGAGGGTCAACATCAGCTGAATTATGAAAAGTATAACCTTTATTGTGAAAATCTATTAGAAATGCATTTTGTACATTTTCGCCATATTTACAACAGCACATGGACATAGCTCTGCAGCTCAGCTCTACGTTTCCTGTTTATTAGTTTGAAATATTGCAGTTTCATTCCCCAGCGGGCAAAGGACAGACTATACTGTGGTTTGTGTGAACCTCCAAACCTCCAACATCAGAGTAAACAACACCTTTCACCATGCCCGCTGTGCTGTGAAAAACCATTTGTGCTGTTCCAGCATGGCTCAATTGGTCATGGATGCTCGTGGCTCATCTTGGCATGAGTACCCGCATCCCTTTCATGAGTGCTTACAAAGGGAGTCATCATTTCAAAGCATGTAAGCTGTAGGTTATTCTCACTTGCTTCGAACCAAAACTTCTTCACCGACCATTATGAAATCATGCCGGGCTCAGTTGTCTGACAGCTTAGTCGGATGGTGCGCGCTGGCTGGCACATCTGCAGGAATCTCATCACACTTTAATTGCTTCTCTCACTACGCCAAAATCTGTGTGAATTTGTCCTAAAAGAATGTGCTATAAATAGTGGTATTTTTGTGCTGGTGACAAGTGTGTGTGGTTCAAGGCTACCATTCTTCTTAAGCTGATGAAGAAAAAAAAAAGAGAAATTTATCTTCACGAGGACAGAGGTGCAGGAACAACAACACGGAGCACCTATCAGACTTGTTCAGGTGTGATTCTCTGACTGTCGCTTTCTGATGAATAATCCGTCCTTTAACCCTCCACACCTGTTTTCACTGTCAGCCAATGTGAACCCCTGCGTGTTCTGACATCATCAAGCCCACATATAACACATAAAACACGATATAAATGGATTCATAATACTTATTCTGACATGAGGGGGTGTACATAATGAGTTGAGTCTCTGGCTGTTCTGTGGTTGTCTGAAGCCTGAAATGGTTTTTATGTCTCTTGATAGACTGTATTACCCACTGCTTTGAAAAAAGCTGTTGGACATATATCTAATACTTTTTATTTTAACTTCACACCTCCCTTGGTGCAGCATTTCAGAGCGAGTCCTGTTTAATTATTATCTTGTTCATTTAACAAATCTTATTTCTACACTGAAGCAACATATCACGAGTCACAACTCTTCTCGACGGCGCTTTACACTCTGCAATATGTATAAAGAAACTGAGATAAAGAGACAAGACATGTCTGCTCTACATCTATAAAATACATGTCAAGCTTTGTACAAATCGAACTGGAAAAACAATACATTCATTAAACGTTTGACACCGAAGTGTCTCTAGCCCTACAGCATTCATAACACTGCACGGAATAAAAAATACGTGCTGCATCTGCAAACGTGTGGAGGAACTCACAAAACGGACTAAAATATCCTGTGCTTCTCTAACCAATGCCTTTGCATTTACATTTGACCCACATTGTACACATATTCATATACATTCCACTTTCTAATCATGGCAATTGTTCATTTATTCATGAAGCATTTACATTTCACCCACATCTTTAATAAGATTCTCTATTTAACTGTAGTACAACCACATACTCTGAATTATAGTATAGTATAGTATAAATAGTTCACTTCAACACTTTGGACGCAAAGACAGAAGACAACACGGTTAATGTGAGTCATTTGAAATTCATGAAAGGAGTGGGCACAGATTTATCTCCGACCTCTCCAATGTTGTAGGAAATGCACGAGAGAAATGTCCCACAATACAGTGTTGAGGGACTGTTTTCAGCAGTGGCTCAGGTCACTCGGGGTTGAGTGGGCCACACAAAAATAAACTATTGATTCGTTTAATTGATTGATTGAATATATTCTGGACAACGATATGTATAGATACATAGTCAATGCTGTGTTCGCCTTAGTTAGTAGAATCAATTCATTTGTAGTTTTGGTCTTTTCATCCTGTTATTGATCACTATAGAGTCTCAGACCAGAACTCACAGAGAAAAGATTAGATATATCCCCACTGGGACTGAGCAGGCAGAATAGGAAACAAACAGTCAGTGTTTTCAGAAGGACATGTCAGCTGCACACCCTCTTTCGAACTGTGCAGACGCTACACAATTTTGTTATTTTAGCAATTGAGGCAAACAGCATGAATCAGCCAAAGCTGACCGAGCTTCTACTTCACAATTGGACACGCATTATTAAATTTGTCAATCTCACAGGCTTTATGAGTACAAGGCAGATCCAAAAATGTGTCTTATTCATTATTCATTCTAATTTAGTACTGCATGAAACACACAAAGTATTGGTTGAAGAAACTGTGTATAAAACAAAGAAAGACATTTTCTGTTTTGTAGAAAACCTGATATAGCAGCAAATGTATTTGAGATGAATGACTTCATGTCATCTAATGGCGTAGAACACTGTCTGTGAAATGTATATTTTTATATTAAGATATAATTATCTAATTTCCATCTCACTGTTTTTCACAACAAACATATTTCGGCCTGAATGCTATTTACTACAACACAACACACACTGGCCTCATTTTCTGCAGTTTGTTGTTTTCTGCTAATGCTTTTAATCCCAGTGTCCTTTGTTCTCTGAAGAACCCCTAGTGTGTTAAAGTGACTCTGTGAATAAAATTAAGTTGATTTTCATCCATGAAAGCAAAAAAAAAATTGAACCAGAGATTTTTTTTCCCAGCTTGACAAAAGCTGTATTTAAGCCCAGCTATTATTTAGAGGGAGTTAAAAAGACAACAGAGTAAAATAAAGTCTGTTTATCATCGGGCTACGTTATAAGCAGAGCAGGATAAAAAAAATACAATGTTTATATAGAATAAGCTGAAGAGATGTAATTGTTTCACTTAACCATGGCAACAGTTTTCACTTCTTAACGCAGCTTGTTCTTCGCCTTGATCAGACCGACTCTCAGGTAATAAATCAGCTGATTGATTAAAGGGTGTTACGTTGAAGATGGAACAGGTATAAATGCACACATTTGAAAATGTCCCAAATCTTATTTTACCTCATGTGAAACAGCATTTGGGGCGTTTTTCATTATTAATTAGTCAAATAAATCTGACACATGTTCCAGCTGCTGGGCTTTTCTTGATGTGGAAACAAATTGTCCAACCTCCGTCACACCCACCTGTGTGTCTGTGTGTGTGTGTGTGTGTGCCTAAGCTTTGATGGAAAGGCCAAGCAGTTGTCTTGGACGTGAATGTCGGTGGCAGCCTGTCTGCTCTCCTCTCTTCACCTTGTCACTACTCCTCGTCTTTTATCCCACCTTCTCTCTCTCTCTTATTCTCCTTGTCTCTCTGTCAAATCCTTTTTCATTCATTCTTTTCATTGGTTGTTCCACAGTGGCGGTTTGACTGCCCTCTATTTCACCTCTTTCTATAAAAGCTTCCAGGTAGTCTGTCTCTCTCTCTCACACACACACACACACACACACACACACTCACAAACCTCAATGGCTCCATAGATGTTAATTTCTCTCTTTGTGTGTCTTTTCTCTCTTCCTCACACACACGTGCTCCTTACTGTGTTTTCTTTTTTTTTGTATTTGCTGCTACAATAACTCATCATTCATACTTTTTCTTAGCTGGAATCACTTTATGCATCATCTTTCCTAGACAGCTACAGTTCGCAAAAGACCTATAGATTAGAACTGATTGACTGATTGGCTGCTCGACTTATCTGGTTTCATCCAGAGCCGACTGCTTTTCGTTCCTGCACCCTGAGAGATGCAGCGTGTCAGGGATGCAGTCAGGGATGGAAATGACTGCATTCATCTGTGTAAAGTGTGCGCTGCAGACAAGTTGGTGAAGCAACTAAAAAACATAAAAAGGTAAGAGAGAAGAAATGAAATAACATAAGAAGGAGCATTAAACTCAAGGCTGTAATGGTCAAAATACTATTTTTGCCACTGTGGAAGAAAAACAACTTTAAATAAAATATTTATAGTTAAAGCCCCCCTTTATTAAAAAAATGGGCTTTTCTTTCTGTTTCAGTACTTGGATCCTTGACCTTCACATTGTAGAATGATGTATGAGTAGTTTGACATCAGAAAGCTGTTTTCACATTCCACTGCTGATGGAGGAAAAGTTTCTCTCTAGCTACTATTTTTGAGTGTTGTAGCTGGAGGGCATGTTTAACTTACTTTTTTGTCTTGGTCGAATAAAACACTGTGAATCTTTAAACTGTTGCCAGAGTTTGTTTTTGGTTCTTTTGGGTGATGTGAATTGTATTGTGTAGATTAGAAAAAAGTGTCTGCCAAACAATTATTACGGAATCCGTCCACAACTCTGTTTTATCGGTTACTGCACCTGTCTGAGCCGACACACACAAGTGCAATTATAGGCAATTGATTATGAGGCGCCATGACGTAACCTCGTCTAGGGTGGCAACATGGGTTGGTGTTTTTATGATTGGGGTTGCAGTAGGTGGAGTTTAACTGGAGTGCATTACATTCACATAAATTAAGGGCCGAAACATTTTATAGTGAAAGTATAACAACCTGCATTATATGTGTTCAGTCAGTCAGAAACAGGAAAATACCAATTCAGGCTGTCCTCTACCTCACCTTCTCTGAAATTATCTTCTAGATTACCACATTGGGCAGCATGATAGCTCATTGGAGCAGTTGTCTAGAAAGCCAAGGTTAGTGGTTTGATTCCTGTCCTGGCAGGCTGCATGTCTCTTTGTCCTTGGATAAGATACTCCTACCCTGAATCCTGTTGCCTGAAATGTGCAGTCTGGGCAAATAAATCGAAGACCCAGAAAGTTCGAGAGATAGCTAGTTATAATAGAAGATGTCTTTTTGTTATTTTATTCAATAAAGTCTGTATTATGAAATCATATCACTTTAAAATAGACTCTCTGAACAAGCAGAAGTATATCTAATTTTCCAAACCAGTGCCAAACCTCACTGATGCGAGTGCCAAGTAATTAATAGTTTTTATTTGTTTCCCCAAATCAATGGCCAGTGAGGTCCTGCATTCTTGAAGTGATTTCTGTTTGTATCTATGCCCTTGGTTTAGTGCTTTGTGTCTTTTTCTTTCAAGAAACTTGTAATTTTCCGCATTCCTTGCCTGTGTCTTGATAGTTTTCTCCTGCTTGACTAGCATATGATAAAAACTACAACAAGCTGGAAAACAAGCTTATCTCGAAAAAATCATAATCCAGCTTCCTCCTACTGCTCAAAGACATGTGTTAGGTCAGGGTTAATTGGTGACTTTCCCACAGGTGTTACTGTGAGTGTGAATGTTTGTCTCAGCTCTGTCGCAAACTGGCGACCGTCCAGGGTGTACCCCACCTCAGACCGACTGGCAGCTGGGATAGGCTCCAGTTCTCCGACAACCCTCGAGAGGACAAAAAAGAAAGGTTTAAATAGAAAGAAATCTTAACATGTTGGTAGCTCAGATGCTCTGTAGCTGACTGGAAGACTCTGCAGCATGTCGTCTCCAGTGCTCCCAAAACTCATCTTCCATACCTGGAAGAAGTCTGTGTTGTCCGGTGCCTCAGGAAAGCCATCATTTTTGTTTCTCTTTATATATGCATGTAACCTATTCTCTTTCAAACATTTGCAGTGCTGCCAACCAAATTTCGTCGCACCACATATTACATGTATAGAAATGGCAATAAAGAAATTCTATTCTACAATAAATGGCTGAATGGATGATCTGCGAGAATTTTGTGCACTGGTGCCAGAAGAACTACCTCCAGATTAACCCTGGAAAAATTTCCAGATAAAAAAAACAAATTTCAGCGTGTATGTATGTCTGGCTAACAAGCGGGCAGCTTTAGGGTGATTAGCTGATCCCTGGAGTAAAAAAGGCTCCATAATGGTTTAATGCATTTGCACAAATTGACTTTTAAGTTTGCAATAAATAGTAATATTTAACAAATGTTTTTTTTCGCTGCCCAAGCACTAATTTTAATTATACCTTGTGTACTTCTCTGCTGCTCTTATACAGAACTATGTAGAAAACCCAACAGTCCCACTTGAGCAACACCAGGCAACAGTGGAGGGGAAAAACTCCCTTTAGGGGAAGAAACCTCCAACAGAACCAGGCTTAGGGTGGGCGGCCATCTGCCTCGACCGGTTGGGGTTAGTGGACAGAGGAGAGAGAAAAGAACAGCAGGTAACATAGATCATAACAACAACAAGGAGCAGCAGACGAAGCACTGGGCAGGTTGGTAGGACCAGCAGCTTCACACTGGATATCAGCTCCGAGCTGGGGATTCCTGCAGAGAGGTACAGAGAGAGGGAAATTGTTATCGGTTATACCTGTACTTCAGGATGTGTGCACACAACTACTGTTCCATCAGTTCTCCCCTCTTATAACATTTGTCAGTACTATCTTCTACTTGATTACGTCATCATTTTCCTGTGTGCAGAGTGTTGACCATCAGTGTGCATCAAATTATAACTTGTTGTTATCAATACTCAGAACTGTGTGTATTCAATTGGAAAGGAGGGTCGATCAATAGTGGCCGCAGCCAATCCTGAAGTCTCATCAATGCCAGGCGTCATCCTAAAAAATGATAACGCGTACAGATCAATAGGTTGCGCTGATAACATTGCCTTGCCCAGCTGCCCCTGAATCAGCAGATGGAGGCACACGCTGAGATACTGTAATGGTATTGTTTTTTTAATCCATCCATATGGTTTCATTAATTTGTAGATGCAGAAAACCACAACCAAATAGAGAAACATATTGGGTGTAGCTTGGACTCCATGGTTGTTGCTGCTGTGCCTGCTGCCACACAACTAATTACATTAAACGCCTTAGTTTTCTGTTCTGTTCGATTTAAGGTTTTTAAAAGAACATTCAATTTCAAGCACAATTATGAAGTAGCTTAAGATATAGGGGAAGAAGAGGTCAGGATCCCTGAAAAGGAACCTGAGGCTTTAAGCAGAGACTTAGCAGTTCTTTCAGAGACAATCAGAATCACAAAGGAGGAGCTGAACCCTTTCCCGCAGAGGTCCCGATTCTCCCGAAGCTGTTGTTTACTGGCAACTGAGCTATAGGTTCTTGAAGACATTTCCCATGTCACCAAACAGGCTTTACTAGTTCTGTCTGAGCTTATAAATACTGCTGAATCATCAGGTTGTTCACACTTTTATGGCCACCTGTGGGCTGTGTAAGTATGAATGACTGTGACACCCACATGGAGAACACTGGTCTATAAAGGTGAATGCACTGGGACTCCTTAGAGAGCAACACACTTATGTAAGATTTGGTGGTAAAAATTGTGTTTGGAAAAAAAATACTTTTTCCTCTCTGAAAATACTCAGAATCTATAACAAACAGGACTGTTCACTTTGAACTAACATGCACTTTAATTTATTATCCTATATTTTTTGTGTGTTGGTCTTTTAATAGTCATCCTGTATCTCCACTGCATACTGAATGGCGTGACAATCATTTTGGGAGGTTCCTTATCTATTTTACACCATACAGAAAGTACACGTATTATTCGAGTTACTTGCTCAGATACTTTCACTTTCGGCATTTTTAACTTTGCTGCATGGTTCACACTACACTGTCACGGTTCGCCCCGGTCTGCCCCGCCTCCCCGTGAGTTTGTAGTTCTTTTGGGTTTCGCGCCACGCTCTTAGTT
>JAUMHF010000021.1:19868773-19908643 GCA_032359275.1 Microctenopoma steveboyesi | reverse complement strand
TGTGTGATTATCAGGCTCCCTTGGTTGTGATTATTAGATGTGTCTGTTTTAATAAAACCTCTTTTCTTTCAACCCCCGTGTTCTGAGTGCTATTGGGTCCGTTACCTCAAACCCCCTTGACACTACACTGCCCATAGCGGTTTATATGCAATATTACAAGTGATTTTGATCCTGAAAAATGTAGAGCTGGCATCTGGTCCTGAGCAACCAGTCCCCACACCCAACCTGACACTTAACTGTCAGAGTTCACTGAGGCCTTTGTCCTCAATCAGTTGCAAATAAGGAGAGCATACTATACCCTGTCTGGATTATATGTGATTTACGTCTTCCTTTTGGTTTTAGACAGCCATGGTCCTTAATCAGGTAATGCTCACTAGAGGGATTTTGCCATTTCTTTATGGAGTTATGGAGCACATTCATATGCATCCACAAAGGAACCTTGTTTGCTGCTGACCTTCATGAACCCACCCTCTCCAGTCATGGTCAAGCCAAAATATCAACTGTGCACGCAGTTACACATTAGACTTTTAACCCAGCCAATTTGATGAGCCGCATTCCGCTACGTAGCCACATTAAGACTAATTTTCACCAAAAATACTTCCTATGTATGTAATTCTCTCTGTGGAGCTGCTTTTTGACCATTTTATGTCACAGAGGTTTTTGACAGATCGGTACAGCGACAATAAAAGTGTGAAATTAAGAACGGTTTTGTCTTAATACATTAACTTAGATATCTTTACAATAACCACAAAGGTTAGTGTCATATGCACTGTGAAAACACATGTGAAAAAATCCTTACTTTGTTTGTTCACCTTCACCTTGGATGTGCGTGTACATCTTACGTAATATTGGATTTAAAGCACAGGTTGTCGCGGTTAATTGATTCACATATGGTGTGTAATCAGGAATTCTGGTAGAAACTGTTGCTTCATTATTTTATTTGTCAGCAATGATACGTTTTAATGGAAGGCCACAGAACATTTCACCTACAGTTCACCTCACACAAACTCTTCTGTCTGGACCATCAGCAGCCAGTGTGTGTTGTCTGTCGGGATTCAAAGACGCACAACAATCACAAATTCAGACCCATCAATGTAGCTGCAAAGAATCACAAAGAGGAGCTTCAGAAATCCCTTAAAGCCTGTACAAGAAAAAGTGAAGCTCTTTGAACAAGTTAAAGGAAACTGGACTCAGATGGCAGAACATATCAATGTTGAGACTCAACACACAGAGCAGCAGATTAAGGAGCAGTTTAAGAAGCTTCACCAGTTTCTACAGGAGGAAGAGGAGGCCAGGATCACTGCTCTGAGGGAGGAAGAGAAGCTGAAGAGTTAGATGATAAAGAATAAGATTGAAGCTCTGAGCACAGAGATGTCAGATGTCAGAGTCACAGAGGAGGAGCTGAGAGCTGGAGACGTCTCATTCCGGCAGAACTATAAGGCTGCAGTACAAAGAGTGCAGCAGTGCTCCCTGATGGTTGATCCAGAGCTGGTTTCAGGAGCTCCGATAGATGTGGCTAAACATCTGGGCAACCTGACCTTCAACATCTGGAACAAGATGAAGGAGATGGTCTCCTACAGTCCTGTGATTCTGGATCCAAACACCGCTCATAAAGAACTCATGCTGTCTGAAGATCTGACCAGTGTGAGGCGTGGACAGAAACAAAAGCTTCCTGAAAACCCAGAAAAGCTTGATCTGTATCCCGCTGTCCTGGGCTCAGAAGGCTTCAACTCAGGGATTCACAGCTGGGAAGCTGACGTTGGTGAGAGTCCAGTCTGGGCCCTGGGAGTTATGCCAGAATCTGTTCTGAATACAGGAAAGAAATTTTCTAAATTATACAGACTTGTGTTCTGTGATGATGAATACACAGCATACTCCACTTCAGGTGAGCCAACTCCTCTTGTAGTAGAAAAGACGTTTCAGACGATCAGAGTCGTTCTAGACTGTGACAATGGGAAACTGTCGTTCACTGATGCCGATACTAACACACACCTAGTCACCTTCATGCATACTTTTACTGAGAAGATGTTTCCATACTTTAATACTGTTTACGCACACCCACTCAAGATATTGTCATTCCCTATCTTTGTCACAATTTAACAGTACAAGCAGTCAAGGAGACAGTGATTATGGTTGTGTGGAGGTTTCCGTCTTGTTCTGTTGATTTGGTAAAATATTCCCTGTGCGATAAAAGTGAAAGACGTTCTGAGTAGATGTTGCCTAACTTCTTCTTTGTCACAAAGAGTAACATATTTGATGCATTAGATGTAATCTTGTTCAAAAAAATGTCGAGTTGGCAGCTGGTCCTGTGTAACCAGTCATGCTAGGGCAAGTCCTAAGTTTTAGTCATTGTTTGTATTGGTTATTTTAACCCTGTGTAGTCTGCGTCAAAATGTGTGTACTTATGTAAAACAGCAGGGCACATTTAAAACATTAACCTGATCTGAAAAATGTTATTAAGATTTATTAGATGGATAATGGCTGTATTGATTCCTTTCTAACTACCAATTGTAAGACTTCAATGTAAATGGCTTTATTTGTGCAACTTAGATTGTACTCTGGACTTTATGCTTTGTTTGGATTTAGATTCAAGTGTCTTTATATGCTTTAATACATTTTTTGTAAGAAGGATAGTATATAGAAAATACACATTTGGCTATTCTCTACTGAAGGACAGAGGCTGTATTTATTTCTACAGCAGTGTCTGTACAATAATTTTCTCTATCATATAAAGGAAGATATTTATTGTATTGATCCCACATCATAATAAAATTTGAATTAAAATTTTCTATCTGTCCAGTCTTATCTACTTACTAACCCCCTCTTTAACAGAACAAATGACATGGAGCTGTTCACTTCTTATTGTGTAAGCATAGCCCTCTCCCTGTCAGGTTGCATTACAGGCAGCAGGTCGGCTGTTTATGGTGACAATGGCCTGCAAAGCATTTCACGTTCAGTTCGTGGCAGCTCAGGAGATGTAATCGGCATCTGCGGCTTCAGCATCAACAGCAGCTTCCTCGTTGTGCTGTGAGGCTGTGTATCTGAAGGCGACTGTTCCCACCAATTACACTATTGGTTCGCTTGGATCTCCTCATCATAGGGATAATTTACAGCATCAGCTGAAGGTTTTTACCATAACTGTGGCTTCAGTCTTGATGCCTTCATGAGGCCTCATCTAGCCATCACTACAGAATATCCACATGAGCACACGAAAAAACAAACAGTTAATGGCATGCAGCAGTGGCTTATGAGCTCTAGCTATATACTTTATACATCTGGAAACTCCACAAGTAGACCAGCACTCTGAGAGCAAAGTGCTCTGCTGGGATAATAAGGTTCTATCAGGTCTTTAAGATATGTTGGGGCCTGATCATTTAGTGTTTTATAAGTGAGGAGAAGGATTTTAAACTCTATTCTAGATTTAACAGGAAGCCAGTGGAGAGAAGCTAATGTAAGAGTAATATGATCTCTCATAGTAAGTCCAGTCAGAACTCTGGCTGCAGCATTCTGGATTAACAAGAGGCTTTTTAATGAGTTACTGGGACATCCTATCAGTAATGAATTACAGTAGTCCAGTCTAGAGGTAACAAATGCATGAACTAGTTTTTTGAGACGGGTATGTCTGTTAATATATCAGGATAAACTCTCCTCCTCTGCCCCACCTAATTGTGGAGTTCCTCTGTTGTTGGTGCCTGCGATGCGAAGCAGTGCAAGGCACATATTACTCTCCACCTCTAAACTTTTTTATATCTTATTCTTCCACCTACATCAATGCGGCGCAGACAAAGGGTGCACAGAAAAATCATCCGGCTTGGTCCCGAGATGTGTGCTATTACCTTTCTTGTCGTCGACTTGCACATTTTTCTTTATTTTATTCAACTTTTACTTTACTTTGCTTAGCAGACGCTTTTATCCAAAGCGACTTACAAGGAGCTAGCGCTGGGTGTCTGGCTCAGGGACACACCTGGTAGGAGATGGATTAGGAGTTAGACGGGATTCGAACCTATGACCTCCTACATCCCAGTCTGACGCTTAACTCATTGAGCTACCAGGCCGTGTTACAGGCCACCCTGTAACTTTTATTAAGATCACCTGCACTTGTTTGAGGGTTTTCCTTTGTTGAAAAATGAAAGGAGCGTGGTGCGCTATTTTCTGTTAATTTTATTACCGTATTATGATGATAATTCCACAGCATTCTTTCGAGCCTACTAACTGTTAAGTGTATAAGACTTAAATGTTGGTTTCTTAACAATAAGTCACGTAGAAATACATACGGAGTCTTGCTCGTACTTGGGATGTAGCATGTGGAATAGCGAGTTGTGTGTGTGTGTGTTTGTATGTGTTCATGTGTTTGTGTTTGTGTGTGTGCTTGTGTCTTCAGTTATGATGAGGGAGAAGACAGCAGAAACATTAGCTTGGAGTTGATGCATCATTTGAAGAGAGTTAAATGTTTTCCCCCTCTAATTACATCACTTTAATTACGTGTTGTACCATTTGGTGTGCTGTTACAACAAAGATATTGCTACAAGCTGAGATGCAGATGCTTTTGAAAATTATGCCAATAATGCCCATTTTACATTATCACATTTGTTTGCTGGTCTTTTGAGAGTTGTCTAGGTGAATAAGAAAGCTGTAGCAAAGCTTTTGTGGGTCCCAAGGATTATATGGCATATCTGCTCTATTAGCAGTCAAGTAACCTTCTCAGAAATATACAGGAACCAGATTACCAGAGAAAAGAACATATTGGTCAAACTGTTGTGCTCTATCAGTACAAAGCTAATGTAATGTAATACACGCTCACACAAACAGAAAGACATGTCTTTAATGCTTTGTCAGTCACTTCAATGAGTATCAAAGCAACATTGAAGCGATATTTACTTTACTTTACTTTACTTTGCTTGGCAGACGCTTTTTATCCAAAGCGACTTACAAGGAGCTAGCGCTGGGTGTCTGGCTCAGGGACACACCTGGTAGGGGATGGACTAGGAGTCAGACGGGTTTCGAACCCACAACCTTCTGCATCCCAGTCTGACGCTTAACCCATTGAGCTACCAGGCCACCTGGTGGATATTTGTGGAATGTTGATTTTACTCTCTAAGCACAAACCCTATTTGGGGCCTTTTCTAACACAGCAGCAGCAAAGACACCTGCTGGATCCAGTACATGTTGCTAAGCAGAGATGTTAAGGTACTGAGAACTCTTAAATAATGCTGTTATGTCAGTTGCGGAAACAGCTTCAAAAGTTGGGCATTGTTTCACAGTCCAGTGAGGGTCATTACAGTCTAGTTGTTTCTCAACTTTGCTACAGAGTTTTCAGAACAGCACAGCGAGACAGACCATTAGTTGAGGCTGGGGTCAAAGCTATGCTCAGTGTTAGTTCCCAGCATTTTGCAAACCCATTCATCCCTAAGCTGACCATTTCCAGCAACAGAAAAGGTGACTAGAGGGGCAGGTTGTATCTCATTTCAACCCCATCCCCTACCACAGTAAATCAATTTAAGTTCACATTCGATCTTCAAGAGACAAAATCCAGCACATCTCAGTGTGTGCACTCCCTAATGTCAGCAATACACTGCAGTAATCTAAATGAAAGTCTCGCATCAGCACAGACCTTCAGCTGCCTGAGTCTACTGTCCCACTGTTCTCTCTCCATCTAAATAAAACATGCTACTAAGTCAATTAAATTTCAATACAAAGCTAAACAGAAAAAAAGAAATCCTGGTTGGATCCTGAACCTTGTTAGTTTGCACTGTTCATCTTTTATGTATCACATCAATGTCAGAGTGGGCAGAGCACTGATATGCTGCTTTACTTTTGTAGACAAAAGTAGTGGGATGTGTGTGGGTGAACGTGTTCATCTCTCTGTGAGTGTAAAGACTGGATCAGACTCAGTAGAATTTTGGTGGCGGCACAGATGCAGCTCAAGGCCAAGATGTGCACAGAGGAAACTTTACCTTTTACCTTTGCTAATGGAGGCACAGACTTGACCAAATGTTAAAAGTATTTCAGTTTCTGAAGTTCGCTGTTATGCTCAAGGTTTACGACTTCATTTGAATATCATAGTTCAATTCAGGGATATAAAGAACAAATGAGGCAAATTTCAGAAGCAACGGAACATCTCAGGAACGTTTGTGCTAGTGGTTGATTAGTAAACCACTTGCTCATCTGTAGCTTATAATATACATTTATGTGCAACTGAGTTGACTTATGATGACTGTAAAATAATTATTTGGATGCACCAGTGTGAGTGACTCACTGGGACAACTATATGCTTGTGATAAGTGTGAATCATGAAATAGTAAATTATGAGGTTAAAATCCAGTCCTAGTTCTATTTATTTATTTATTTGCTTTCTTTTTTTTTTGCATTTGACAACAGTTTCCCTAGACGTACAAGTCAACAATAACATTTTTTATTAAAAATAAAAACTTGTTCGGTGGGTTTGAGTCTCACTGTGAGCTCTAATGCTCTTTTACACATTCTGCTGCCTGAATAAAACATACTCTGTGTAGGAAACAAATAAAAAAAAAACTAAAATGAATCCACTTACCTCATCTGCACCCAGAGCCTCTAACCTTTCCTCACCAGCTTCTTCTCCCAGCTCTTCCCGCCACGCAATGATCGTCTTGGAAAGCTCGGTTTAATTATTCAGTGATGTCGTGTGGGAGGCAGAGGAGATGGTTTTGATGCTCACTCTACTTGTCTGAATTGAGAAGCCATCAAGGTCACGAACACACAATGACCTGCTTATGAGTTTCAAGGATGCTGCAGGCCGCAGTCATCAGCGTTCATTAATAAATGTATTGATCTGGAGTGCTGTGTGCGACTTTGAGGGTCTTACAACTCTGCCAAGAGTCATTCAAGGTCGCTGGTATGAGGACTGTTCATGTGTGTGCAACAATCTTTCATGAGTATGTACAAAAAATGTGCAGTTGTGTTCATACTGTATTGTTTGGTACACACGTTGCTCACATTCCACTTTATTATGACTTTTTGTCTTGTGTTCTTGGCTTAAAAGGTTGTAGCTACGGAAGAGTAAAATGAGAACATATGACATGTCTTTGTTTAATCTGGGCATAAAAAGTTCCATAGTGAAGGAGCTTTCTGCTGCCAAGGAGTCACTGTGCAGTTTTTTGTGGATGTGAGAGTGGCATGAGACATTAAAGTTGTGATTCACGACAGATGTCATATTTATATTAAAGTGCATTTGGATAATTTATAATAAAGTGTAAAAACACCCTGTACATTGAATCTTTGTAAATGTATTTTATGAAGCAGGTTTTTCAGCGTGAGAGTGGTGGAAATTAAATAAAGTAGAATTGAGCTGTAGAGGGCAAACAGACTTTTAAGAGTAGTTTCAATGAGCAAAGATGAGATGTGATTCACTGAAGACAAAGACTTTAGGAAGAGTCTGTGTGAGAATATACAAAATGGCAAAAGGAAATTACAGATAAGATAATGCATTGGTGCAGTGATAAGCTAATGCTGCTTGGTAATCTTGGGTCTTTGATCCAGATCACAGGCTTTGTGCTCCAAAGAAACATAGTGAGACTTTAAACAAAGGACTCGCTGAATGTTCAATGGCAGCAACTTTTCTGTCCTCAGAGGAATACAGTGCATTTGGTGCTTGTAGCCCATAATGTGCATTACATGTATTTATGAAAGTTATTTTGAAGCTCCTTTTATGCTTCTACACACGGAGCCAGAGGGAGACATTTCAGTCCGGATGAAAAGCCACTGACATTTACATCATATTTCACTTTCCACATTAACAAAAACGTTAGGTACAGAACTAGATGTGCTTTGGCTTTAGCATAATAAAATATATAACAAAATAATTCAACATCTAAATCTACAGCAATTAGTGCTAACATTTATTATATGTGCTTGACTTATGGAAAACAAAGCCTTCTTGAAAATGTGTTAAACTAGTGGCTCAAAAAACAATGAAATCAACCCCCTGCTCTTTCAGGTGCCATCATTCCTGCTGCCTAATAATCTGCACACATCAGTAGTGAGTGAGAGCTAAGTGAATGCTTTAATGCCAAAAAGCACACTGCGATTTAAATGTCACTGTGATTTAAACGACACAGCTGACGTGCACAGGTGCACACGGACCCCCACCCCCACCCCCACCCCCTCCCCCCGCGCGCTCGTAACCACACTGAACAGCCATGCGCTCTGGTTCGAGTCGCAGCAATGATGAGTCTCAAAGAAAAGACACACTCTCACAGTGAGACTGATGTACAGCTCATAATCTTCACCAAGTCTGTGATTACACAGCATGTATCCACAGCAGCCATTAGAAAAGATCTGAGACAATTACTTCAGCTGTCAGCTCTGCTCACCAGTGTGTGAATGCCGATCTGTTCCACTTATTAAAATCTAAATCCCTTGTGACTTTATCAAAAAGAAAGTATTCAGTGACATCCCTGTATATACAGTATATGTAAAATGGAATAGATGCATGCAACACTTTTTCAATACTTACCAGCCAGTCAATTAGTTACTTCAGCTGTCAGCATGCAAACGCTAAACTTGTTTGAATTACTCAGATCTCATCTCTTGGCAGATCTGCACAAAACAAGCATTTTAATGCTCATAGAGAAGCATTTAAAAGAAGGGTTTAAACATCGCCATGGCTGTCATTTGTTTTAACAAACCAACTGCTGCCTCTCAGCACAGGAGAGCAACAACTACACAAAAAAATACGAATTGAGAAATAATTGAATTGTAAAATTATAGTTTTAATTAGAAGTACATGATGCTTTATTTTAAGGGTTCGCAAGGCAACAGTCTACAAGAAAGAGCGACCAGATAATAAATTGGACTGATGTCAATTCTGTCTTGACCTCGTCTAGTGATGTCCCACAGTTCAGAAATGAATTTGTGTTCTTATCGCTGTTTGCCCCATGCTTCTTTATTATTTTAAAGAAAGTTAAAGTTCTGTCAAGAAGCTGTACATTTGTAGCGCTGGCACGCACAGCAGGTGCCTGGTGGCAGCATCGCAGAGATGACCTCCTGTCATGCAAACACGACAAGTGATAACAGTGACTGCTGAGGCTGATGAATAGTTTATTGCCTACCTGCTGTCAAACAGCAAACATCCATCAACCAACTTTAGTTCATGCAAACAAGCCAGGTGGTTTTTATGTATCTTAATATTTCAGCCTGGATGTTTGTTCTTTTGTTATTTAGTTTCTATCTTTCTTCTCCATCTCATGTCTCTGATGGATGTTAACTCAGCTACATTCTTTCTGAATATAATAGTTTGAGGTTTTGATTCATTTTGAAGTTACTTTCTGAAGCCTTTTCTGTGCCAGTTGTTTAAATACTTGATTCTGGGAGGATTCATTACTAGGTTGCCTTTACATCTGTTCTTCGCTCTAGTTTATTCTTGCATCACAGCACACACACACATCCTTTGAGAGTGATTGCAGAGTACAGTTAATGTAAGTAGTGATATTTGGAATGACTTAATGATGCAGGCTATTAACTCTCTCCAGCCTCACTTTGTCCAGTCTGTTTTTAATGTTAGTACATCCTTTTTATTGACACTCCTCAAAAGTGTAAATAACTGAAAGGCTTTGATTTGTGCCCGTTGCATTTTTACTGCTGTGCTTCCACTTCCTGGAGGACAAAAGTACAGCATATGCAGCTTTCATTTTAATCACTGCAGGGCTCTCTGCTGAAACCATTTAAGATATAGTAATTGGTATATTATAGGGAACTAAAACTACAAGTATGATGTAAGAAACAGGAGCAAACTAAATTAATATTTAACTGAGTTACAGCCTTTTTTTAGTAGGAAGTCTCAGTTCAGCACAGCTGTGTGGAGAAACATTAATACAAAAGATTCATACCAAACGTTACAAATACAAAATATTAAGAGAAAGAAAGTTACAAAATAATAACTAATATGAACAATTACATTTCACTAGAAAAATACCAAAAGTAAACAACCACCCTTGTCTAATGGTTCCTGTGTCTTCATGCGTCTCTCTGGCAACAAATTTGAGATTAAGGTCAAATGTTAGGAGAATTCCTGAACCTCACAAAATTAAAAATTCCCACAAAATCACATCAACATCTGATTTATGGTGAATATCACAAATGTTATTTACTGTGATTCCGGCAAATAGATTTGTAATATGCTGCTAAACAACGTGAATGAGAACGATTGTGCAATTTCAGGTTGTGTACATTTTCAATCAAGTTAACCGACCCGGCTAAGTACTTCTGGTCAGTCCAAGAGGGCTACCTTCAAAACAAGAGCCGGCAGAGCTAAAGGTGAGGGTGGTTTCCTAATGGCACTTTAAAAAGAAAAAGATGCAAATTACTATGACGAGTTTTGCAATGAGAATGGATAAATGTTTATTATGTACAGGCTGACAGTACATTTATGTCAGATATAAGGAGGCTGAACTTTGTTAATTACATTTTTTTGTTCTTTGTATTCCAGTTTTTGGAGAGAAAAAATGACTAGCTGATTTATATTTAATGCCAGGTATGGTCAACCAGAAGAATTAGCTTTGCCTCAGCCTGCGTTTAGATTTTGAAATGCTGCAGGCATGTCAATGTCTCACTCATAATAATCTAATTGTCATTAATCATCTTACTATTAAACTAGTATAATGTAACATTGACAGGCCCTATTTCATTGCATAGTGAGTACAGCTGGGAAATTTTATTTTGAAGGCTCACATCGGAAGCACTCTGTGCTGCTTCAGGTAGCTAAGCTAGCTGCCCTCAGCTCACAGAACCGCAGTAAAAATGGCGGCGCTACGAGTAGCGGCGCTCTCGGGGAGTGGGAGAGCTCTCCTCAGTACGCCGAAAACTATCAAGACCCCCAAGGTTGGTCGATAGATGAGAATTGTATATATCATACAGGGTAGTGCGTTTATATTAGCGCTTTAATAGAAAAGTCCTGTTGTTAATTGTCCTGATACAGAGCTAGCTAACGTTAGCCTGATTGCTGTCAACGGGTGTGAGACAAGGTCACTCGTGTTCCTACACATTTCATGATGCCACCGGTGAATGTTGCTTCAGCTCAGTGAATAATCAGCCTTTCCTAAGATGTAAAGGTCAATACGGGTTAAGTTATAAATGCCATTCGCTTTATCAAGGGCATCGTAGACATTTTTAACCTGGTAGCCTTAGCTAACCGGTTAGCTATCAAACGATGCCATGTCAACCACCCGGCTTTTTGGCAGATTTGTTAGAATTACATTTCTGCTGTAGCTCACGATAAAAGTATACAAATCTGTGCGGAGTGTGATCGAAGCGTTCGTATCGTATCGTTTCAGTCCTGACATCAGCCACTTTGCGTTAAGTTCAGAAGTGGCAATGGCTAATACAGCTGTGCTAACCAGCCTGCTAACACGTTAGCATTTCAAGGACTGAAAGGACTTTAGATGAAGAACAGTTTTCTCCAGCCGTTCAGTGCTGTACTCTTCGTCTGTTTGTATGTTAGGTGGTTCATGAGTCTCAACACAACTTTGCTCTCAGCAAGTATATTCTGCCACTTTATGTCAATGTGAGTCTGTATATAGGACCTATATTTAGTGCTGCTACCAGTCTTATCTGCAGAACACGTATGTTGTAGATAAATACAGTACAATAAATCTGCAAAATAACATTATATTCAAGATAAGCAAATAACTAGAAATGTTATTTGAACAGTAGCATCAGCTGTGACCTGGTTGATGTACAAATAAAAGCTGTTTAATGTCATTATTTAGGCTTATCTTGCTGAGATTGTTGGAATTATTGTATTTGTACCAATAACTATATCTCTGTAGCTATTTCTGTCTAAACCATGACCACCACCTGAATCTGAACCATATGCATAAATTAGGACTTAAATACACTCAACGTGCACAACACTGCTGTGTGGTGGTCTGGGGTTTAACAGAAATGCATCGTGCATTTAAATTATTAGTTAATAAAATAAGCCTGTACTGTGTTTTGGAGGATTGATGCAATATCACACTACACAATTAAATTTTTGTTTTATAAACCAATCAGCTGATTGACAACTGTAAAATGTTAGTCGAAAAATGTGTTTTTGCCAATGAAACGCTAAAGAAGCCAGGCAAATCCAATCTTGTACTGTTCAGTGGCACTTCACTCAAGACTGTTGGTAGAGCACCACTGATCTGTTTGTCCATTTAGCCACAGTAGCGACCTGCTTTTGGCTACAGATGGAGGTGTATTATTCCAGGGATGTGATGTCATGTGACACCTGCTGCATCAGTCAAACGGGCTGTTATCAAGTGCCAGGTGTCCCACAGACACAGATCACAGACTCAGAGATAATAAATTTAATAAACTGTCATAGAAGCTGCAAATGCTCACTTCTTTTTTTATTCTAGGACCATTGAATTATGGAAATTTTGGACATGACTTCAACATTACTCTTTTAGTCAGAGGTATTGAATTATAACCTCTGTGTCTTTATTCTGTCTTGTTTTTAAGGATCTAATTGTTATTTTGTTGTGTTCGTAGGCAAGCATGTCCTTCGCCAGCCTGCCACGGAACAAGAAGGTCGCACTGACGACGCTAGGAGTGTTGACTGCTGGTGGGGCAGGGCTCGCTCTCATGCTGCACCAGGCCGTCAAAGCCTCCGACCTCGAGCTCCATCCCCCTCAGTACCCCTGGAGCCATGCTGGACCTCTGTCCTCTCTGGACCATGCTAGGTGTGAAGGATGGACACACACAAAAGCAAACTCCAGACTCTGTCAAACATAATCACTGAGGAATAATGTAGAAAGCAAATAGGACAAAATATTCTGCAGTGCTGAGATTGTCCGACGGGTTCAACTGAGGGTTGCTACAGGTGGTGTTAATGTTGTGGTCGATTAGAATTCATAAAAATAGTTCACACTGATTTCCTGCTGTAGTACTAATTTTGATCCAAACTGGTTTTCCACCTGTTTATTACTGGTATGATAGTAAAAAGGTGTTCGGTCGGTCTTTAAGTTTAGTAAAACATTGCTGGACCCTCCTTAAAGCATGATTTACTGGAGCCCTTTATTAACTGTTAGTCTGCGTTCTCCTGCAGTGTTCGCCGTGGTTACCAGGTGTACAAGCAGGTGTGCGCAGCCTGCCACAGTATGGAGTACCTGGCCTTCAGAAACCTGGTGGACGTCTCGCACACAGAAGCTGAGGTGAAAACTATTGCTGAAGAGGTAAGGATGAAAAGGATCCACTTCAGATTCATCACATTCGATTGCCTTGGTAATGTACAGCTCCCAGCCACTAGGTGGTGACACTGGCTGTATGTGCATTTAGGTTTCTAGTTTTTCTGGCTTTAAAGAAGTCTTGTATGTTGTGT
The DNA here is from genome assembly GCA_032359275.1 of Microctenopoma steveboyesi. NCBI lineage: Eukaryota > Metazoa > Chordata > Actinopteri > Anabantiformes > Anabantidae > Microctenopoma > Microctenopoma steveboyesi. The sequence goes on along the minus strand of JAUMHF010000021.1, from coordinate 19,895,307 downwards.
TCAGTTTGAGGTAGTTGATGGTCCCGATGACACCGGGGAGATGTTCACTCGGCCAGGAAAGTTGTCTGACTATTTCCCAAAGCCCTACTCCAACCCCGAGGCAGCACGTGCTGCCAACAACGGAGCCCTGCCTCCAGACCTCAGCTACATCGTCAATGCCAGGTAACACCAGAAAATGAGAAAGTCTGCAAGTGAAAAAAACATGAATGTGTGTTGTTACTGTAATGTTTTAAATCAACTCTTTCTTGTCAGGTAGGAAACAGGTTCTCTGCTTTGGTTTCTGCTGGTCTGTCACATTCTGACGGGTCCACGGTTGTTGCTGGCCCCGCCTTTTGAACCTGTATGTGTGAATGCCATGATAAAGCCTGTATTACCTTGGTGCTAATTTCTCCCTTAGACATGGAGGAGAGGACTACGTGTTCAGCCTGCTGACAGGATACTGTGAACCTCCAGCAGGAGTAACACTGAGAGAGGGGCTCTACTACAACCCCTACTTCCCTGGCCAAGCCATTGGCATGGCCCCACCTATCTACAATGAGGTCCTGGAGTATGATGACGGTATGTAAATCTGTAGTGCATGTTTGTGGTAGTGGAAGTCGTGGTGTTGATGCGCAGTGTTTGTCTGTTGCAAAAGGAACCCCTGCCACCATGAGCCAGGTTGCTAAGGATGTGTGTACCTTCCTGCGGTGGGCAGCCGAGCCGGAGCACGACCAACGCAAACGCACGGGACTGAAGGTACAGCTCCCACATGCCATGGGCTATATCTGACTCTACATGCTGTATATATATCATGAGAAATCTTTGAAATAAACAAATCAAGCTAGAGTTGAACATTTTGAGAAAAGCAGCAGAAATGTGCCTAAAATAATAGAACTAGAAGATAAATGATTTCAATCAGTAAACCCCTTACATTTTAGAGTGTTTTGTGTCAAGATGAGAGCACAGATCTGGTTTATCCAATAAACAACAGAAACATTTGACCAAATGAAAGCAGGGTGCAAACATTGATCCTTTGATTTTGGATTGTTCTCCTTCTCTCAGTTGCTGCTGGGCTCAGCCATCCTCGTCCCTCTTCTTTACTACATGAAGAGACACAGGTGGACTGTGTTGAAGAGCAGAAAGATGGCCTACCGACCCCCCAAGTAAACGGAAACACATCCTACCTGGGCCTAAAACCAACCAGAGAGGGCTGCGTTCAATGACCCCACAATGTATTATATGATCGTACAGACACAGAACAGCTGGCCGTCACACACATGCCTTTATGCCAGGGAATAGGGAGTGTGTAAAGAGTGTGTAAACTATTTTTATTCCTGCAGAAAATGCCTTTTGTTTTTGTTTTTGGCATGTATCTGGAATATTGTTGTTGTGCAGGTTTGTGACAGAGTTGTGGCATTATTGAACGCAGCTTCCACAAAGTTATTGTTTGTCTGATCTGCATCAAGTCATTTGCTGGCTGCAGGTCACAACTCAACATCTTCTATCAGATACTTGATCACAGTTGACTGTAAAATACTAAGTAACCACGCGTCTGCTGAGAAATGGTTGCCCTAAAGCTTTGTAACATCCTGGGTGTGTGTGAATACAACCCCCTACGCTCGTCCACATAAAGCCATTCAGTCTATCAAATGCAGCCTCTGAACCTCTGTTTTACTTTACAAAATAAATTATCTTAAAGGAAACGTTTCTCTGTGGCGATTTGGTTTGTTTCTGGCACCAGGAGAATACAGGATTCACCAAGCTCTCCAGCACCGCTCTCATCATTACTGTCTCATTGTAGAATCTCCATCTGCTCTTTGTCATGTAAATATTTAATAAACTGGCAACAAAATGGACAAACTTTGGGGAATTAATCTGAGCATCTGTTTCCTCTCTGTGGTTGAAAGAAGAATGGTTCTATCACCTTAACTTGTCCAATATTCAAAATATATCCCAAGAGGATGCGTTTATTCCCGTCCCATAAATCAGCTGTCCAATATATATTCTAATAGTCATAGTTTTTTAATTTAGTTACATTTATTTTATTACTATTATGTTACTTGCTCTACTTGAACTACAGGGAGGCTTTTACTGCTTAGCACCGCTCCTGTGACAAATTTGTGAGTCTGAACATTAGTTTTTGGTGAAATAGGTAAGACAGGAATCCTCCCTGAGACAAAAAGAGAATCTATCTGAATGGAACAATGGCATCTATGCATTAAACTGTGAGCCTATATACACTGGAGAATGCCAACTCCTATGGAAAGGAGGGCCAAAGAAACTATTCCTCCGATAGACTGAGCTGAAGCGGCCTGGTCGCTCAGTGGGCTGAGGCATGAGGCTGGGATGCCGAAGGTTGCAGGTGTGTTCTTGAGTAAGACTTGTAGCTCTAGCTCCTCAGACTTGGCCTGTAGCTGCCCACTGCTCCCCTCAGGTGGATGGGTTAAATGCAGAAGGACACGTTTCACCGCGTGTTGTAAACTGTAGAACTATGTATGTGACAAAGAAAATTGGAATTGAATTTCGTCCTCTGTACCTGCAGCCATCGCATCCTTACACCCGCCTTACCTTTCAATGAGGGATAAATAAACAAGTGTGCGGTTGGTTTAAAGCTGGTACAGGCCTTCATTAGGACCTAATCTGATTCTGAAAAGGTTTCTCCTCCCTGCTGCTTCAACCTGCATTCAGCCACTACGAGCTTCATCTGCATCACAACACACGCAGATTAGGCAAATAGCATTAGTGGATCTCACCGGATCATTATTATTTCCATCATTAACATTATTATTCTTAGTTTAAACTCAGCCACGGCCTTGTGACAGGAGGTCGGATGTATTGTCAGGGTGAAAACTAAACAGATTTTCTACTTTGCTAATTCGGAAGAAAAGGAGGGAGTTTCATTGTGTCTGTGTCATGGTGGTGGTTTTTGAAAATGGTCCCTCGTCCTAATCTCACATACACACTCACGCTGTGTTTCACCTGAGGGAAAACCCTCACGCACTCACGCATCACACTTTGTGTTTCCCACCAAGTTTGCTAATACTGGCAGACCTGTGGCGTGTGATTGTGAAATACAGTAAACTTTGTGAATAGGCTGTGCCTCAGTAACACACACGCAGACACACACACACTCACTCAGCAGAGATTAGCTGCTGTATAGAACCTCAGGGAATCTCATTCACATGGAAAACTGCTTCTTAATTCTAATTGGTGGCCAGTGTAAATCCTCTTCTCCCATTTAAACCAGCCGTCAGCAGTTTGTGTTTGACTAATTTCCCCTTCATTTGAAACACAAGGTTCCAGGTAAAGGACCAACAGCATCGATGTGACTCTTAAAGCCTTTTTATAAAGCAAACCGACTTGTGGAACTATTTTTCAGCTTTGCTTTTGGTTTTATCAGTAGTTTTCCACACTGGAGGTACTGTGTCCACAGGGCTGTGTATTGATCAATCAGTTTGATCGATCATTATGATGTTCACTATGGCTTCAGTGACGACACAGAGCAGGCCGGCGTTTTCCATCGATCGGATTCTTGGTTTGGAGCTGGAAAGACCTAGGAGCTGTCTGACGCTCCACCGACCCTGGACAGGTGAGGAGCAAAAATTCCATCTAAAACTGTTCATGTGTAAGTTGAATGTGTTGAAGAGTCACAGCTCTGCACACTGAAAATGAACCAGAACTATATTATTTAAAATGTAGCATCAAAGGAAGCATTGAATTTATGGACTAAACGTCACAATTTTATCAATAATAAGTATTAAAACTTTTTATTGTAAGTATTCATTCAATTTGTTTTATTCATTGGGGAAGGTTTTTTAAAATATTCAGACTGAGTTTTATAAGTGCTTTTTTTAAATGTTAAATCTTAATTTGAAAAGCATCTTATAAAACACATCTTATACTTAAGTACAGTCTGTCTGTAGCTGGGGAGAGTTTCAGCTTTTTATCCAGCCTTGTTAAGTTGTTCTGGTACAAGAGTTTCTTTATTGATTTATAAGGGTTAGCTAGATATAACTGTACTGAACCGTAAACTACACAGAAACTAAACTAAATTTCATAAGATCAACACACACAGTACATTATGCTGAAAGGTTTCAGACAACATCTTCCATCTTATCATAATACTACTTATTGTATAAATATTAAACTCATATTAACCCATTAAATGCATTTTAATTACAAAATATGTTTTTGTTACGAGAAGCAGAGAATGAGAACAGAGGGAACAGTCCCTGCTCCAAACAACAACAACAACACCCTCAGCCATCGGACTCTCCCAGGCCCACATCACACTGGTATATTGGACGCAGACCTCGCACTGCCTTCACCAACAGCCAGGTAAGCAACGGATCAGTCCCTTGATCACTTAATTAATACACACACATTCACAAAATATTGTCCAGCACTTAACAATTCCTAACATGTTCCTTATCTTGACATGTTGGGTTTCATCAGGGCTCTTAGTTTGTAGTAACTTGTAGTGACTTTGTAGTAACTTTGTAAATCGTTTGTGTCTTCTCTTTGTAAGTCACTTTAGAGTAAAGTAAAGTAAAGCTAATCAGTCAGTCAAATGTTATGCTTCAAAAGAACCTTCCTTCACTTTATGTCACAGTTTTCAGGACATACTTTCTCTGTTTGTGCTGTGCAGGTGAATGTGCTAGAGACAGTGTTCCAGGTGAACTGTTACCCAGGTATCCAACTGAGGGAGCATCTGGCAGAAAGGCTTGACCTGGATGAAGACAGAATACAGGTACAGCAATTCATTTCAATTCAGCTTTATTTATAAAGCACAAATTCACAACATAAGTCATCTCAAGGCACTTTACAGTGTAAGGTTTAAGAACTTACACATTATATTAATATATACAGGAAAACTGAACAGTCCCACTTGAGCAACAGTGGGGAGGAAGTCCTAGATTCATGCATTACATGATATGGTCCCCACAGAGCCCAAACCTCTACATGAAGGAGTCAGAGTGGGATCACATGCAGAGACTCTGTGGGGACCATATCATGTAATGCACGAATCTGAGACTGATAAGATCCAAGCAATGCAAACCTAATCAAACCTAAGTGCCCCTCTCTCCTCTGTCCACTTACCCCATCCATTCCCACCCTGAGCCTGGTTTTGATTGAGCTTTCTTTCGTTAAAGGGAGTTTTTACTTTCCCGGCTCCTCTCTGCCTAGTGCTGATCAGCTGGGACTGTTGGGCTTTCACATAACTCTGCATGTAGTTACATTTTATCAGGTCCTAAACCTTGAACTGTAAAATACCTTGAGGTGGCTTTTGTTGTGAGGGAGTGCTTGATAAATAAACTGAACATGGTTTCAATTAAACAATATAAAATAAGAAATATCCCAAAACAAAACTATTCTTTTGTGAAGGGAAAGCTGCTGTACTGTCATTTCTGTAACATTACCCCTCCTCTCTCTGTCTCTAAGATCTGGTTTCAGAACCGAAGGGCAAAGCTGAGACGCTCGCTCAGAGAGACCCGTCTGCGGCTGGTGCAGACAGCTGTGGCTGATCTTGGGGTCGGACATGAGGTCATAGATCAGCTAAAGGTCGAGCAAAATGTGCGTGGTAACCTGGAGCTGGCCCAGCAGCTCGCCTCTCGTCTCCAGGATGAGGTGGAGGAGTAGATGTGATCCTGATTAGGAACTGAATGTGTTACTTTCAATAAAGTGTTATTCTGATGTTTTGTGGGATCATAACATGTAGTTATTTGCTGTTTGCATGTAACATGTCACGCCAAGTGAAACTAAAAAACAGTACTAAATGAAAGCTGCAGTTTTACACAGCACACATTGTTTGTATTTTATGGCATCTTTGATTATTGGGATTTTGATGTATATAATATATAAGAAACACAAAACCAGTTTTCCTGTGACTGTCAGCAGCAAGTCTGCTCTATGTTTATCTGTGAGTTTGGGAATCGCTGCTCTGTGTCTTTCTCTCTGTGAAATTCAAATGTTGTAATATGTGAATATGTTTTCGTTCTCTGAGGTGTACAAAGTCTTATGAAATTAAAGTCCCAGGGAACTAAGTATTGTCTTTGTGTGTCAGGCTATCATGAGATTAGTTTTATGTGAGTAGTGTCTAAACTGAACTGAATAAATTCACGTAATATTTATGTGTCCAACACCATACGACTTGCGGGGAAACTCCATTGCATTTCATTACCCCATATATTCTGGAAGGCCTCCCGAACCACTAATGTAGTACTTCCCACAAACGAGGCTTCATACATCATCACATACGTCATTGAAGCACGCCTTGATACACGCTTCGCAAAACATTCTCTGGAGTACTCAACACATGCTCCGAAGCCTCGGCACGAGAAGTCCCATTACTACTTCTTACTTATTTTTGAAAGATTCACCTGTGTCCTTGTGCCTGCATGCTTGGTTCCTCACAGGGCAGGAACCGAGTGCTCCTGACACAACCCCACAAAGGCTGCCGTCCCTGATGGAGTACCTGGTAGGGTGCTCAGAGCATGTGCTCACCAGCTCACCCCCATCTTCACCAAAATCTTCAACCTGTCCCTAGCCCAGGCAGTTATACCATCCTGCTTGAAATCAGCCACAACCTGCACAATCAGCCACCAGCCACAAGACTCCCATTATCAGCCTAAATGACTATCGCCCTGTGGCCCTCACCGCAGTAATCATGAAGTGCTTTGAGAAACAACTTTTCTAACATGTCAAAGACTAGCACCTTAATCCCTACCAGTTTGCATATCGCTCAAACAGATCCACAAAAGATACCATCGCCGTAGCTCTCCATTCTGTGAAGACTACTGTACACCTTATGTTCACTCTTATAAAAAAAATAAAATAAATAAATAAGTGTTGTACAACAACTATGATTCATAATTAAAGTCGTGATATACAACTTAGCTAAAGGTATCTAAAGGCAATTGAACTGAATGATTCGAATTTAATTTAATTAAACTACAAATCCAAATCCTTTTTTCCAAAACTTACTCTAAAATGTTTAAAGGCAAATGTCTCTGCGCGGGTGTCATTGCTGTTCTGTGACTGTTATCTGACTCTTTAAGGAAAATTCTAAAGAAAGTTACTTTGTCATATGTTGATTGATTGTAAAGTGTTTTGAGGCAAGTGTGATTTGTGATGGACTGTATACACAAAATGTGATTTGACTTGATTTAAATAGTTAATAGTTAAAAGAGAATATTGATATAGACTAAAAATAATTATTCCACATGTCCTTATGCAACATATATTTTTAATGATGTATTTAAATATTTACGAATGTAATGCCACTTTGGGCTTCCATACCCGACCTCCGAGAATTTCTTAAAAGAAAAAAAATTACGCGGCCTGCTCTGATTGGTGGAGCCGTGCCCCGTGTTTGTCCCGGAAGTAAAAAGCGAGGACTGATGTGTGTCTGTAGTGCAGGAATCTATCGGTAATATCTGTGCTCAACGGGGTTTTGTTGGCCTTAAAATGGACACGTTTAACAAGCTGAAACAGTTCGACGCTTATCCAAAGACCCTGGAGGATTTCCGAGTGAAAACGTGGGGAGGAGCGACCGGTGAGCAGCTTTAAATGATCAGAAAGCAGCAGCCATTCAGGCACTCAGGCTGCTAGCTGCTGCGGCTAACAACAATGCTAACGGATGATTTTCTTCTTTTATTTAACATATATGTCAAAAAGGCGAAGCTGCAGTCCTAATGTGGTCCTTATAACGTTGGTTAAACCTGTACGTCAATGGAATATAATATTTAAAAACGTAAAAGTCCATAAAAGACCAACATTAACAGGGCTAGTAATAAAATGAGCATATTTACCAAAATGTCAAAATATTCTTAAATAAACTTGTCATAGCATTTAATTGTAATGCTTTTTTATTGCATTTTCACTTTTGCCTCTACTGATTGCACATTTACTTTAAGTTGTTACTGATGATGATGCTAAAAATTAAAATGATTGTTAGATCCAAACTCGTACTTAAAAGTAATCAGCATGGTTATTTACGGTTGCATACATGACAAGGATGCAGGCTTTGTAAAAAAAAGTTACAGGTATGTATGTATGAGTTTAAAAGACATGCACTGTCTGTGTCTCTGCAGTGACCATAATCAGCGGTGTCATCATGTTTGTCCTGTTTGTCTCTGAGCTGCAGTATTATCTCACTAAAGAGGTGAGTTCATTCACACTCACAAGTATTCCACTAAGAAAACTGTGTATTTAAAATTTCACTTATTAAGTGGGGAATTTCATTTAATGTCCAGTCTGGATTTGCTTGACAAACTTTGAAAGGTGAAAACTGTGGCAAATAAAGAATTTTATTTATATTAAAATAAAGTAAAACTACATCATAATTCTACATAACATGAGCAAATGTACCAAAAAAGAAGAACAGTAAATTTCTCTGCTCTACAAATATAACACGGTTTCTAATCAGTGTTTCTACAAGTGTAGGCAGAGAAAGCAGCAGAGTGATGTGGCTGGATGAGCGGAGAGATCATTACGATGCTTTGTATAAGTCCAAATATGCTGGTTACCACTTTGTATTTGTGATGGAATCTCTGTTCTTTGTCTTTCTGCTACAATGGAGACACGACTGACAAAAAGTCAGGAAGCAGCTGTACAAGGAAAACGTCTGATGCATGCTTCCAAGTGACAGTCTGATGCACGTGTACATGGATATTCAGTAGTGAGATTGTTTAACTACCTGTAAATGCATAAAACGTCACTCCACGTGATATTGTCTTGAGTTGTAATAATTAGTTCATTACTCCGTCAGTTGATTTAAAGGAAGTTCTGCTGTACTCATGTTTTGTCCATTTTCAACTAAACATGTCAAAAAGTAACTTGAGCCAGCTTCAAACACACTTATTTTGTGTCTAATATTATTAAATATGAGGGCACAGTTCAGAAAATGTATTAAACAATGATTAAAAGAGTGACATAAGTTGTCTGGTGTTAACAGTCTCAGTGTGTGAGCCTTCACTTGTGTTTCCTGTCAGACTGGTCTGATGACCTCAATACACCTAAAGCTCCCAATCAGGATCTACACCTGTGACATCCGGTCAGATTCATTAGTCATGGTAACTGGTCTGAATGATTAGAGCTTCAACGTCGTTCATTTGTTTTCAGTTTAACATGAAATACCTCGGGTAGTACACTCCTTAGCAAGTCAGTGTGTTCCGGCTCTGGTGCTTTTCATGGTACTAAATGTATCATAGTGAAGTGTAGTAGTGTTTTTCACTCTCTCCAAGTTTAAAATCCATCTTTGCTGTTGGTTTGTGCAGGTTCACCCTGAGCTTTATGTTGACACGTCGCGAGGAGACAAACTGAAAATCAACATCGACATCATTTTTCCTCACATGCCTTGCGCCTGTAAGTCCCTGCTGGTGAAGCCGGCGCGTCAGTGATGATACATGACTGAGAACCAGTCACCGACCCTACATCGTTTGTTTTTTTCCTTCTTCAGATCTCAGTATAGATGCGATGGATGTGGCCGGCGAGCAGCAGTTAGACGTTGAACATGATCTGTTCAAGCAGCGGCTGGATAAAGACCTCAAACCTGTCACCATCGAAGCAGAGAAACATGGTAAAAGCTGACATTCCGCTGAGCAGTGACATCTTGTTCGAGTTGCTTCATAATTTCGTTGATGAAATTTCTGTTAGTTTGGTTTTAATTCATTCATCCAATTTTTGGTGTGTGTAGATCTTGGTACATCTGATAATGGTGAAGTGTTTGACCCCAGTACACTGGACCCAAACAGATGTGAGAGCTGCTATGGAGCTGAAACAGAAGACCTCAAGTAAGAGACACACACACACACACACACACACACACACACTCGTACGGTTTCCCATAACCTTGCATTTACTGTCATGGCTCGTTTGTGTGTGTGTGTGTAGATGCTGTAACACCTGTGATGACGTACGGGAGGCGTACCGGCGGCGAGGCTGGGCATTCAAGAGCGCTGACACCATCGAGCAGTGTAAGAGGGAGGGCTTTACACAGAAGATGCAGGAACAGAAGAATGAAGGCTGTCAAGTTTACGGCATTCTTGAAGTTAACAAGGTATTCTGGTTTTAGTTTCTAGTAACAACTTATCATCATTATTATTATTGTTATTTATGCTCTTGTCTTGTTTGTTGTGTAGGTGGCAGGAAATTTCCACTTTGCTCCTGGAAAAAGTTTCCAGCAGTCTCATGTCCATGGTAAGATGCTGCTAATCACTTACTTTTACAGAGACACCGTCCTTCAAAGGTTTTTGAACAAGCAGCTCAGGCTGAGCAGGCACATGTCTGTCTGCTATGAAAAAATATAGTCTTAGTTTGCTTTTACCATTTTTAAATCCCTTTACAATATGTACTGTTTTATATTACACCGTATTACACGGCGTTCAGAAACCTTTGATTGGTGTGTGTGTATCACTCATTTATCCATCGTCCTGTGCAAAAAACTACACGATCACCATCACATGTAATAACATACATACTCATGATGACTCTGGGCTGCACACAGTCACAATCAAAGCACCAAATCTGAAGTTTGAAGGTTTAAGAATGGGTCCTATATTATAGGACCCTGTATTGTTGTTAAAACAGTGCAGCTGTGTGATGTCAAATGTAGATTCATGTAAAAGCAACTGAAGCGGATACTGGAGCTGACTGAATGCTGGCTGAGTTATCCACGGTTCATGCAATAACCTACACAACAACAAAAAAGATCTTAGCTCAAGGTCCCCTTACTAGCTTTTGTTGAAGGCTTAAGCACAATTCTTGGCCATGGTCATTACAGAGTTTGGATAAAGAAAGTGAAAAAAGATGGAGAGGCAAATGAATGTTTGGCCGAAAACCATCAGTGAAAGCTTCAGGAACATGAACATTGTAGATGTAAAGCAAGGTCTTTGACACTGTGTCTGCTCTGACTGGTACATTTTGTTCTGCCGTTATTTGTTTTGTGTCTTCACCTCACTGTGTCTCTTCTGGTGACCTTTCCTCTGCCGTTGCTGCCCGCTCTGTTTTGTTCCTACTAAAACCTTCCTTCATCCACACATTAGGTCAGAGCAGGAAATGAACAGCAACAGGTCAGAACATGCTCCAATGCTGTATATGCACTCCAACGACCACTTTAGCTTCATCAGCTGTAAAACCCTGTGCTTTAGTAAACAAGTGTGAGCTGCACTGCGGTTACGTTTCCAGCCTTCTTGTTCATCAGGCTGTACATGAGTGATAGATGAATGCTTAGGAGCAGAAACAAGAGATAAGACTCGCACATCCTAGGTTTCGCTGCAGCACAAATGTAACACTGCTGTGTCTGTCTGGGGCTGCACGATGCTCGAACTTCAAATCACAAGAGGAGACATTTTTGTATTCAATCCTCCTGAATGAGAGATTCTGCTCTTATGTAAGAGCTTATACTTTAGCTTTTAATACCTTAAACAACAAACAAAAAATCACCCGTTTTTTTTTTTTTTAAACCACCAGCTTGGCGTCCTAATGCATCATCAGTCAAGTCTTAGTAGAATTAGCTTGGGTTTGCAGCCTTTACTGACACTCACGCACATCATCGTAACACATTTGTTGTCTACCTGCATCCTTATGGTGACTCTTTTCTCTTCTTTCTGCAGTGCACGCTGTGGAAAGTAAGTCCATCTTCCTTTGCTGATCTTTTGCGTTTATGTTTATTGATATATTTGGAGGTATTATATGCAGTTGTAAAAAGGTGCAGTAAAAGCTAGTAAGGGAACAGTTGGGATTATGATAATAGATTTATGATAATTGGTCAATTTTAAATCATTTTATAAGCAAATAAAAACAGAGTTCCAGAATCTGGTATGTAAGTTTTTAAATCATAGATTTAAAATAAAATGTAAAAACGTGCAAATTAACGTGATAAGCAGCAGTGTATTTATGACATATCAGGCTGTATTTCTGTGAAAACAGAATCCTGATATCTGAAGCTTTCTCATTCAGCAACTGTGTTTTAGTGAACCTGCTGCTGTGTGCACTTAGTCAGAATGTGGTCACCCGCTGACAGTCCAATGGTGCAACCGTAAGATGAAGTCAGAGGATTCACATCTCTGACTTAATGGATGCTAGAACAGCATGGCAACAGATGAATCCTTAGGAGGGAGGCACAGTCGCTCTCCTTTTGTACAGACAAAACTTCTCTTGATTTGTGCCACAGAAAGAAATCCATCTTTTGGTTTTGGTGTTTTCTATTCTTTCTAAGTTAACAAGCAGACCAGTGAACTGTTGCATTATTTTTCATACACAGACTCGGTCTGTATATTCCTGATCGAAGGGTTATTTATAAATGAATATTTTTTCTGTGCAAACCTTTATTATTAAATTAAATATTACACAATTAGCTTACGTCTACAAGAAAACAGTTTCAGAGTCATGGTATCCTATAATTATCAGGTGTGACACGAAGCTTCTAAGTGATATGAACACTTGAGCTTCAGCTTTAATTTACTGCTTTTCGTTTCAGAACTGATCAGACAAACATCAGAATTAACCACAAACTTACGACACATTCACTCACTGTCTTTGCTAAAGATCCATTTAGAATACTGGTAAGTAACACGTTAAATAATGCGATATTTTGTTTGTTTGCAGTTCACGACCTGCAGAGTTTTGGCTTAGATAATGTAAGTAACAGACTTTAGACCTTTAATGGACAATCTGCTTTGTGTTATGATCAGGTCTCTTGCAAACACTTCTGATGTTTCTCTCCTGCAGATAAACATGACCCATCTGATAAAACATCTGTCGTTTGGTAAAGATTACCCAGGCATTGTAAACCCCCTGGACGGGACAGACGTCACAGCACCACAAGGTCAGTGATTGCATGGTTTTACTGTTCATTATGATTCTGGTAGGAGTAACAATAACCAGCAGTGTAACGTCACCCTTTACCTGTAAAATACACAATTACTTCCAATTTCCCTTTCACACACCTGTGACTCAAGGGCTAAGCTGATTGTGCAATTTACATGTGATTACAATTATGGTACTGTCTCTGTCAACCGGGAAGGGCTTTTATCTACTTTACTTTACTTTACTTGGCAGACGCTTTTATCCAAAGCGACTTAAAGGGAGCTAGTGCTGGGTGTCTGGCTCAGAGACACACCTGGTAGGGGATAGGTTAGGAGTCAGACAGGATTCGAACCCACAACCTTCTGCATCCCAGTCTGACGCTTAACCCATTGAGCTACCAGGCCACCCTATAAAAGTTCAACTGTATAACCGGTAACTCTAACTGTATAAACGGTAGTATCAAAGTAACAAAACATATTCAGGCTAAGAAACTCACTTAAATACCACCTCTTACTGCTACAGCTGCTGCTCTCAACATTAACGTGTAAATCCACACACCCGACACAATTAGTCAAATTAAGACAAAGTGTGCAGGTAGAATATTCATTCATGTATCAGTCAACATGAACAGGACAAGACAGAACGTGTAATGCATCCACTCCCAAAGCCTGTTTATATATACTTGAACTTTTATTGACAAAACTAAACTTCGGGTTCAGACTTCTGGACAGAGAGCTGTGGTTGACATTCAGAAAGTCCCATAGCTGTATAGTTGTATTGAAGTGAAGAAGGTGCTCCTTCGTGTCCCTCAGCAGCGGATGCCCATACCAATGGCCATAAAGGTGCCAAATGTCCCTCCACTCTGCATCATGGTCTTTCCTACTCCTCCCATTAGCTCCCTGCCGCGCATGCCGACCCTGTAGACAGAAGAGACATTTTCACTCGTTATTTTATCTTAACACGACATTTAGCCTCACAGTGAGCAAAGTTTGGGCTGAATGACTTTCCCTGTGTGTAATATGACATTACTATCAGGAATGTTTGGGGAGCACATGTGTCAGCTACAGTAAGTTTAGTTTTACCTTAGACAGGAGAAAGTGCCGAACATGGCGCCTGCAGCCATTCCTACTGCAAACCCCATCATGAAGCCCATCTTGACTCGGTCAAAACAGCTGGGCTGGGTCTGGCCATATGGACCTACAGCCACTGGCATCTGGAGAGAGCAGAGAGAAGAAAGCTTAGGAAGATTACAAAGGGAACAAAACGGACAGCTAAGACTGCTGAAAAACCTAAAGTGCAGTAAAACCTTTTTAATTTCACACAGATATGTTTAATTTCTCCAGATAGCCTCGCAAATGTTCATGTGCACCTCTGCACGCTGCTGCCTCCACCCTGGTTATGACGATAATCTTTGTATAGTCTTTTTTTAATGGAACAGATATGGACCAAATCCACAGTTGTAGATGTCCAAAAACACCTTATGCAAATGTTTAACTGAAGTTAATATAAGTGCAAAAGAGAAGGGTTTTTTACATTTACATTTTACAGACAGGACGAATAATTACAACTAACTAACGCGTTATTGATAGAGAAAGTAACGTTACGTCAGTCGCCACCGTAAACTTGTTCACACCACAAGCTTCATACCAGTGTACAGTGATCAAATCAAACTATTAGCGTAACCTTGACTAAAACGTGCTGGTTAACGTCAGGATAACTAAACTGATTTTTCTGGGCGGATTAAATTGTTGCTCAACATTACATCAACGTTTCTTAGCCTGGTTAATCAGTATTAGTTAGCGTGTAGGCTAACGTAAACGTAAGCTAACGTAAGCTAGGCTAACGTCAGGTTAAACACTACTGATAAACTCAATTAGCGGTTTATTAAACGTTTTGTATTCAATGTCTAATACGAATACTATTTGTGTTTAGCTACTCTGAATATGCACTAATGTAAAAATTGTAAAATACAACCTTTATTCCACGGCATCATTTGTGTTACGTTAGCTTAGCATGCTAACGTCACCCGTGGCCTTGACAGACAAACATGTCACCTTTTTACCGACAACTTGTGATTTTTTTTTCCTCTACTACTACTCCATAACGTGTCTCACAGTGGTCTTACCTTTAACTGTGTCTTGAGAATACGGTTGTTTCTCTGGTTCTTACTTGGAGGTTTTGTCGTAAATTTGAGCACAGCTACTTTAAATATCTTTCTAGCAGGACTACATAACCGGAAACAGGAAGTAGGAAAAAACAGAGGAAACTCAAATAAAGAGGCGAAATAACGCGGAAGACAAAAAACAGCGCCAGTTAACTGTGTGTATTTAGATATACATTCTATTTTTAAACTGCTTCACTCTAAATGACTTTAAGTAACAGACTACCACAACAGATAATTAATTTATAGATCAAATAATATTCATGCACATTTACTAAAGAAAATCCAGGTTTCAAATAAGAATCCATATTCGTATCTTTATCCATAATTCCATAATCAAGTCCAGAAAATCAAAGCGCATATATATATTTTAATAATAAAATACATGGTGCTTAATCCAGTGGTCCTGTCATAAATTGACTAAAAACAAATTCCAATTTTTTTTAGAAATGTTCACAGTATTGTTTTCAACATGTGTAAACCTGTACTGTCACTAATATTTGTAGTATAGTTTGCTGTGACCGACTACAGGAAAACTAATCTGTTTAATACTAACAGACCCTTTGTCCAAATGTGATCCTATATCTGTCTGATGACAACTCATTTCACGTGTGTTATCTTGGGTTACACTTCCTTGGGCTGTTTCTTTAAGGTGCTTGAATTTCACAACACGTGGTCAGGTTTTGTATCAGTGAAATGACATAAGCATCACCTTCCTGTAGGAGCTCTCTTTCTCTGGGTGACAAATACCATATGGCCTGTGTTAGGGTATTATTTCTATTTTATTCTAACAAGGTTTTCCTGTTTCCCCATCAGCATCAATGATGTACCAGTATTTTGTGAAAATCGTTCCTACAATCTATGTGACAACTGATGGAGAGGTGAGTCCAACATTTTATAAACTCCTCAGATTGTTATAATAGGTTGTTACCTTATGGATGAACTTTATTCTTTTTCCTTGTATGCCATAGTACGTAATGCTGCCAGGTTCAGTCATACTGTTACAAATCTAAGTTATGTCTGCAATGTTTTGTTGTCATCTTTTTTGTGTTACAGGTGGTAAAAACCAACCAGTTCTCCGTCACCAGACACGAGAAAGTAGCCAATGGGCTGATAGGAGACCAGGGGCTGCCAGGCGTCTTCATTTTATACGAGCTGTCACCAATGATGGTTAAATTCACAGAGAAGCACAGGTAGGAGACACTCATCAAACACAGCACTTAACATCTCTGCTCACAAGTTCCCAAAGCATGAACCAAGAGTTTTCGATGTAGATATTGTTTTGATTGATGTATCAATGCAGAGACTAAGCTGAGATGACGATGGTGATTTTTTCTTTCTTTTTTTCTCATGTTTAGATCATTCACACACTTCCTAACGGGGGTTTGTGCCATTATTGGAGGTGTATTTACAGGTCAGTTGCTCTATGTGAACGTGTCTTTTCGTGTGTTTTTTCTTTGGTGGAAATGAGAATTAAAAAGTGAAGTGTGACTCTTTGCCCCATCTGCTTGCTGTCTGTTTGTCTCCTGCAGTGGCCGGTCTGATTGATTCGCTCATATACCACTCAGCTCGTGCCATCCAGAAGAAGATAGAGCTGGGAAAAGCGTCTTAACAGTGCCCCCCACTGGCCACCAAGGTGCAACAACAAACAACAAAGAGCAAAAAGAAGAGGGACAGACAGGCAGGGGGAGAGGCTTGGAGAAACAGTTTGTTTTCCCTTCCTCTTTCTGTCTTTTGTGAGACTGAATGAGAGAATTACAGAGAAAAGCAGACATGTTTTAAATCAGCCAAGCTTTCATTTCCTCTCTCCTCCTTCTGGAAAAGCAGCAGGGAAGATTTGAAATTTCTTCTTCACCGTTTAATTCAATGCCAACAGGACAGAGTTAGAATTCTACATTGAACAGAGACTTTTTGAGGTTGAGCAGAGAGGATGCGTCATCGATTCAGACTCAGCCTCAGAAGTTTCTTCAGGGCAAACAGGGAACTTCTGAACTTCCCTGTAACTGTCAGCGATCGGACTGTTAAACTGAATGTTTGTAAGATCTGTGATCGAGCCCGTGTTCTGGAGGAGTGAGGATGAGAGGCCAAGAGACCTTTTTAAAGGAACATGTCACCAAAATAGCTTTTATTAGTTAGTTAGTAACATGGACAAATTTGTGCTTGGGTTTCAAATGGGAAACCTGATTTTTTTCTTTTTATGATATTTTTTCATAATTACATGAAACTCGTGTTTTGATTTGACCTAATGTGTCATGTTGGCATCAAATAACTGATTTGATTGTAAGTCTGGTGACATTTTAGATTTTTTCCTACTGGCCACAAATCCATCAGAATCCTTTTATTAAGTCTTAGTCCGTACATCCAAAGCCTGGAATATTTTGGAGCTGTTTTCCAAAAGAAAACTGCTGCACTGTGTCATATGTTTCATCATGTCTACACAGACACACAGTGTATAACACGCTGTAGTTATTTTTGAGTCAGTCCCACATTCACTGCTCTGTTGCTGAAAATATTCACTATAGCACAAAATGTGAGTTAATCCGCTGCTGAAAATAGTCCCTGACAAACTGACTTTGGGCATCGAGTTGTGTGAAGATGAGGAAAACATTTTGGGTGACGTGTTCCTTTAGAGATGTGAGCTTTTCAGTACTTAGAAAAAAAAACTTTTTTAATATTGCTGAGTTGACAACTATGACACTATAAAGGCATATTTCTGACCTCAGTTAATTTAAAGCCACTGTGTGTTGGACAGTCGGAGTCTGTCAGCGATTTCAGAGCTGCTGTTTCTTTTAATTGAAATATAACAACCCGTTTTCCCTCCAGCCTTCGTATTGTCATTTATGGGCTGTGACTCAGGAAGACCGTATCCCCTTTCGTAATCCAACCCACAAAACTGTTTTGTTTGGGCTGTTATTCACTCCAGCAGCAGAACTTTTAGCTCCTGGGATAAAAAAAAGATGTTTGCAGCAACTTAGACATCTGAAAACGGGTTCATGTTCGTCTTTCTTGGCGGACGTCAAGCGTTTTTCTATCCTACACAGGGTGGCTTTAAAGACTGAATAAATTGCAAAGTGACTTGATGTAGCCAGATCCTGCAGTGTTGATGGAGCCAAATTCCTTTTAGAGAACAGTCAGCTTTGTTCAGTGTTTAAGTGGCAGTTGTGGAAAAACCCAGTGAGCTTTAGCCAAATTTTGCATCATGTGGTTTCGTTCCTTTGTCCCCCAGCCTAAACTTCAGCTCTCTGGATTGCAAAGCTTGACGATCACGTCACAAATTAAACACCAAGCTCCTCTTTGGCTCCCTGATTCCTGATCGACCAGGTGGCACCTCTTCCTATGATCATACAGAGAGTACGATCTCTACCTCTCACGGGTTTTGTAGATGTACAGACACATAAACAAACCGCTGCCTCAGAGAAGGGAAAGGAAACTCAACAGTATGTGAATTCGACCAGAGCGAGTGTTGCACTGGGCCAGTTTTAAGACTCACTCTTAAAATAGGTGAGATTTTAAATATAGGGAAAGGGCTTCTCCTATTCTTTCATCCCACACGATGAAAGAAAGAACATTTTGTTTTATTGGGTCAGCGGGAGATGGGGAAAGTCAAAGAATGCCAACACAACAACCCCGTAGCTCCACCCTTGTGTGACCCTGTGAGGTATTCTCACCCAGAGATGTAATCATGTGAAGCAGGAGGCAGCAGGCAGCTCGAGACCACAAGAAGACGGTTTAAATGTTGGACTGACTTGCGCGTAGAGACACCATATGAGACCCAGATGTTTCCACCAGCTTCATCTCCACCCAGTGTGTTTATTTTTGACTGCCCGGGGTGTTGGACAGACAGAAGCAGACACTAGTTGGTTAGAAAGGACCACACTGGGTGTTTCCCATTTCATATTCACTCTGCTGTTAATGGCGTCTCCATCGCGCTGTATTCAGAAACAGTTGGAAATCTCAGTTTTCAGAGTTCAGTTGGCCTCTTATTCACTACTGGCAGAGTGTTGCCAGAGGAGTTTGTCCCAGTAATGACATTTTTCTCTGTGCTTTACCTTAACACACAGCATCTCCTCAGATAGCAGTGCTTCATGTAGCAGTGCTTCATGAGACTTAACATCTGTCAGACTCGCTTGTGACTGTGGCAGGATGTCAGAGTACGATTTACCGAGATGCACTGATGATCATAAATGTAAACATTTCTTCTCTCTCTGCCTTTGAAAAGCTTCTGAAGTCTGGATGATGCAGTTTGATGGTAAACGTTTCCTGATGAGCCTGTTGTTGCACCTTTTAACATCTAAATCAGGGGCAGGGCCTGTGTGTGTGTGCGTGCGTGCGTGTGTGAGTGTGTGTGCGTGCGTTATGATGCCAGTTGCAGAGTGAGTGTGACTGAGTGCGTGAGAGCAAAATGTATTTATATTTTGATTGTCCTCAAACAAGTTTTTAAAATGACAGAAAATAAATGTCAAATCCACCAGCCTCAGCGCCGTGCCTTCTCTTTATTTGGTTTTTTTGTTTTGGTTGAGCATCAACGCCTGATGCTGTAACTGAATGTTGGAGTGGGTTGTGTGTTCCTGTTGTGAGCTGAGTCTCCATTACAGGCAACTGTGACTCAGTTTTATGTGAAATAATTTTCATCTTTCTTCAAAGTGAAAACAATTGAAGCATCCTGTGACACGTTTGATCCAACTCTCCTTGAATCATCAGACATTATACCTGTCAGCCACCAGATGGCGACCATGTTCTTCACACAGCAGTAACACAGTTGCGGTGTCCGCACACACACTGTGTATGGACACACAAGTGAGTGTATGAATGTAATTACAGCTGGGCTTAGTAACTTCGTGTGTGTGT
This sequence comes from Microctenopoma steveboyesi, assembly GCA_032359275.1. Taxonomy (NCBI): domain Eukaryota; kingdom Metazoa; phylum Chordata; class Actinopteri; order Anabantiformes; family Anabantidae; genus Microctenopoma; species Microctenopoma steveboyesi. The sequence goes on along the minus strand of JAUMHF010000021.1, from coordinate 19,875,509 downwards.
GTGTGTGTGTGTGTGTGTGTGAGTGAGTGAGTGAGTGAGTGAGCGAGAAATCCACACAGAGCTGAGCAGTCCTGCCTGACCGTCCATGGAGAATAATTTGAAACTGGAAACCTCATTATGTGTCTGGGGTGTATGGCTGTGTGTGTGTGTGTGTGTGTGTGTGTGTGTGTGTGTGTGTGTGTGTGTGTGTGACAATAAAGTCTTCCTTTCTCAGTTCTCTTGAGAGCAGACAGACGTCATCAGGTTCATGCAGGACTTTTATTATTTATTAGGTTATGTTGGGTCTCTTCATACAAGACTTTCCTTTCCACTGGTTTTTCAGTGAGCAAGATGCTCTCATGATCCTGTGAAGAGACGCCAGTGAAATGTGGAAAGTTAAGAGACAAACCAAAGAAAAATCACAGGTTTGGGTGCAAATCCAGAATTGTCGAGCTCCAACTTCTACCCGATCATTCATCAGGTGCTGAAGCATCCACATCCTCCAGGTCGTAGAGACCGGTGCCGTCTTGACTGAAGTGTTGTATAAATCACTGCTCTCAGAGCTTTATGATATGGTGCTGTTCTTATGAGATCACACAAACCGTCGCTTCAGGTCAGGCATCGTCTACAAGTTTCTGCTGTAATTTAAAGATTCCAAGACGATTTTTAAAACTGTATTGTGCTGGGCTCGGTTTGTGGTCCCACCCGGGTTCAGGGTCTGTTTTTGGACTGTAGGCTGAATGGGTTTTGGTTTAGGATTTAATCTGGAGTTAGACTTGAGGTATACGTCTCTGTGTGTATCTCTAGGGATTTTTTGGTTTAGAATGTGTCTGGTCCAGAATTAGGGTTGTGATTTAATTTGAGGTTTAGGATTCTGGGTTTATTTAGATGGGTCAGGATTTAAACTTTAGGTCATGGTTGCAGTGAGGACTTGAGGTTTTGGCTTTGAGGAGAGGTTTGTGGTTTACCCTTCATGTAATGTTAAGTAAGAAGTGAAATTTCTAAGATGACCTCCTTGTGTCCTCCCCACTTTTCTAGCTGCTGAAATGAATACGCTTTTATACCTGATAGTCTTAGCAGTTGTCACGATGCGTCAAATGTCAGTAGGGAAACACAGAAGATATTTTAAAATGTATTTCACTTATAAAACACTAGAGATGGGACGTGGTCAGCGGTGACTTAGTCAGTGACTATGTGAGGAATGTGGAGTGTGGACGTTTGATAGCAAACTGGTTCTAGTGTCTCGTTAGTTGAGCAGCATTGGAACCCGGTGCTCACACTTTTCCTAATGCGATAACTCTACCCTTGAAATACAACTACCCAGCTGCTTTCTACCAGACCAAGTGGGCATTAAATAGACCTGATTGGTGTCTGGTTCAAGAAAAACACGAGTTAGTGCAGGTGTAAATGTACACAACGTGCCCTGAAACCCGAAGACAAGCAGATTAGTCAGAACACATATAGCGCTGCTCTTACTCGCATTTGTAAGCATTTGTCATAACGATATATGAACAGCCCCTTCGGAACCGTTTTTTTCTCCGGGTTGATATCCTGAAGTTCCTGGGTCCCGTTCATTGTACAGAAAAGTCTGTGCACACGGAAGCTGGTACACAAACTTACTTGTAATTGCTGAAATTTTCTATTCACTTAGTTACTTAAAATAATGCAAATAAAATACACGAACCCCTTGCTCAAGCCAAAAATGGCCTACCCTGAATAAAACGGCACACTGTAATTTACTACCAGACCACCATTTATCTTCTTCCTGAATGTTAGTGTCTCTGATGAATCAAGAAACAGTGACAGCCAGAGGAGTTTGTCTTCCATTATATTGTTATTGTGGGATTATTCTTAACCCACAATAACAGACTGACTCTTCTCTTAAATACAAATCAGAACCACCACCCTCTTGATTTAATATTTGCTTTTTTGGAATCATACATCTGGACAGCAACAAAAATGAAAACATATTATCATGGCAGACATCATTTATTCCAACACCCACGCTCCCCCCACCCACACATACACCATCTCCTACACTGTCCCACCCTTCCACAGAAACCCACAGTCTTATCTGGTTCCGTACACACGCACACACACACACACACACACACACGCACGCACGCACGCACACACACACACACACACACACACACACTATCAGCAATCCTTTCCTGGAACATCTGGACCTCGTGTGAAATTACAGTTTGTAGACACACAAAAACCTGTAAAAAAACACACCACAGTGGTTGCATGGATTTTACAGTTGCTTTATCATCGCTGTGAGGAGTAAGTTGATGCTGTAAATGCTTTCATCAGTACCACTAAATGCTAAATGATGATCGCTCCTGTACTTTGGCAAATAAAAGCAACATATTTTTTATATATTTGGTAAGACTGGAATTATTTCCCTTCCCGAAAGCATCCCTGCTTCTGCCGGCAGGCTGACGTACACGCTTGGCACTAGCATATAAACAGATGAAATTAGATCCAGTGAAACAGTGAAAGACTTCCCACATCTGTTCACACTGACCCTCAGATTTTTCCTGTTCTCAATCGTTAATCTTCATTAACGGGCTCTGACAGGGAGCTCGGTCTGTATCATAAAGTTACTCATTCTGTCACTAATAACACAGAAGAAATAGCTGGATGAGTGATTGTTGCAGTGTGGTCAATCTGCAGGGTGTCTGAGTTTATGAACACTTTTTTTTGCAGTTTTGTTCTTTTGTTCTGTATCATTTTAAGTAATAAAATTACACAACATCCAGGCCTCTGTGTCTTTTAAACATGCTTGAAGTTTCACTAGTTGATTTATTTCATTAGGTTTCATAGATAAATATAGCTGGTGTCATCCGCATAGCGATGGACATTTATTGAGTTATTCCTTATAATGTTGCCCAGTGAAGACATGTGTAAAGTAAAGAGAAATGGTCCCAGCACAGAACCCTGTGGGACCCCATAATTAACTTTTGTCTGTGTGAAGGACTCATTAACATGAACTAATATGTATCTAGATAACAGATCCAGATAAGATTAAACCAGCTTTAAATCAGGACCACACTGTTGGTCACCAGTTAACTTTAGTAATAGGCTGCAATTTCATTTTTGTTTGTCTCGCATTACAAGGATGTAAACACTTGCCATAAACATTAGTTACACTAAAGTAATTAGTTTCAGAAAAGGTCAAACTGAAACTAAGTTAGAAACTTCTAGAACAGTATTTGTCTAAAGCTGTGTTATCACCTCTGGGAGGCACTTATAATATTTATTATAATATTTTTAATACTAGACACAACAGTGGGTTCTGTGGTTTAAAGGTCATGTGTACATACTTTTCCATTATGTCAGCTGTGTGTGTGTCTATTGCCTCTTTATTCACACACTCATCCACTTACTTCCTGTCTCTGGATTATGATGGCATCAGTGAGAGCTGTTGTTCTATCTCCTGGGATCTGCCGCCTACGGATGTTGGCTTTGGGATTTACACACACACAGGCTTGCTGGTAGAGAAAGAAAACAGCGTAGTCAGTGGTTCCACTGACCAGATGTGTTGGTTTGTGAATGAGAACTGAAAGAGGAAAGTGGAACACTGAGTTACTCCGAGAACAACTGTCAAACCGTGCTTAAGTAATCTACCCACTTGTCTGCCAGTAATTTATCCTCATCGTCTCTTTTATCTAAGTCCAGGGTGTGTCTCTCTCTGGTTCAGTTGGTGGTGAGCTGCCTGAAAATAATCACTGATTTAGTGATTCACAGGTCGAAACATGTCTAGACATTAAGCTTTTTTGGCTACATTAAGGTTAAGATGTGACTATTGCTTGTGATGTCTGGGATACAAATGACTGCTGTTTTTTTTGCAGGTATATGATTATATTTCTTTGCGTAGCAGGTTCTACCTACAGATTTAAATATAGTCATTTAAATGCTTTTTAAAAAAACAGTTTGGATACGTGAAACCTACTGTAGACAAAGTTTTTCACCTGCAAATCAAGTCAAGGCCTTTTGGGAGATTTTGAAAGTCATAATAGTGTGGGAGCTCCAGCTTTATGAGAAAAACCCAGAATGCATTGTAAGGCTCCTACTGCTGTTACTCTGTGGAATCCAATGAGAAAATTTGCAATATTCTACCAAAGCTAAACAGGCACTTATTATGATGTGTTTCTATTGGCCCGATAAAAAGGCGCAGATACAAAGACCATTTGCTAAATTTGGAAAAGATGATGGGTGAAAATGTGCTCATTGGATAATTAGGTTATATGTCACACTGTGCCAGCTGATCCTGTTCCAGTCATAAAAAGCATGTGTAAACCAGTGAGTGGATCAGAATGCAAAGATCCGAATCCTTCAACACCACACACTGTATGATTTAAATTGATTAATCTGAGATCTATTTTTTTCTATTTTACTTCAGAATGCAATGTGGCTGACCCTTCATCACACCATCATTAGCAAGTATGCTAATATAAATGTGTGAATTGATCTCATTGGTCAGCACACTTGCAGAGTAAATGAGCTAGGTTCTGAATTGTTGAAGTCAGGTGTCTTCTTAGTATAATCTATGATACGTCGGCTTATCATGAAGACGCTGTGAGTGGAAACACAAAGAGGGAATGAAAAACATTCCTAATGTTGAAAGCTACTTTATATGGCTGCTGGAGTGCTGTATTCACTCAGGTGGTCATTCATTCAGCTCATCTGAGCAACGTTAAACAACGCCATGTTTGAGCAGAAGGGCTGAACTGACTGGGAAGACAGGGTCGCTGCGTGATTAACTTCCTGTTAATGATGCCAACCAAATGCAGACAGCTTAGGCGATGACTACACTTCCTCCAGAGAGTGGACAGCTAAATTTGACTCACTGTGTTGTCTTATAATTGTTCATTTCCTTCCCCAGAATGGCAAACGCTGAGCCAAAACTCCAACAAAAAGAACCCGCCATGACAATATTTGGATTTTGTTCCGCCATTAGTTGGCCTGTGATCCCCAGTGACTCACGCTGTCCTTTATAAGCTTGTAAAAAAACTCACAACAAATGAATGACTAGAAATGTTTCAAACTCAGCTTAATTGGCCACAGTGGTGGTTTGGTGTAGTTCAGCACATGCCAATAGACTGATTGATCTCCTCCCTTCCTTCCTACCAGGTATTCAAAACAGGAGCTGGATCAAGTCCTCTAATAATTATGTAAAAATTGGATTATCATTTTATACAGATTTAAAGGTAGGAGTTAAAAGAGAAACTGACACACTGGTTCACAGGCTGTGGGGTGCAGATACCAGATTGATCGATGAGATGTGATAACAAAAGAACCTCAAGGTCAGTCCTAATACTCTTGGATACCACTGAGATTTATTCTACTGTTCACAGGCCCGTTGGTTTCCCGTATTCTACAGTGTTTCTGGGTCTGCCACCCCCTCGTAGGGCCTCAGTACTCTTAGCACACTGTTGACAACCTCACATTTAAAAGTGGACAATTTGTGGTGAAAACATTATCACATCTGTAGAAATTAAACCAGGTTTTGTTCATTGTTCAGTGTTTTCATTTTTTACAAACCAAGATTTGCTTGTGAAGTGTTCAATGTGAAAACGAAAGATTAATATTTTAGGGAGATTTCCTCATATAATTGTATGTTTTTTTATGTATCCAGATGAGGAATTGAGAGCCTCCTCTCAGACTTGATTTCCTCTTCTTGCATTGTTATGGAGGAATTGAGTGCATGTGAGTCAGCTTAGCTTCTCTTCCTCTAAGGAGGCAAGTTCAGGCTTTCCCAAAACCACACACATTTATTTTGGATAACATAATAACAATAATAATTAGGCAAACTTCTTCATTCTATGTCCACTCAGTATGATGCACTCAGTCTGGACAGCTGTCTGGCTCTGATCAGACTGATGACAAATGATAGTTTTAGTTCATTTTGAGACATAGTTGCTTACATGTCACCTCTTCTTAAGAACAGTGTAGTACAACCAGAGTCTGGCAAAGGACTTCTGCATTTGAACATATTTCCGAAACTATCTAAACGCTGTAGCCCACGGCCTAATTGCTCCGTTTTTTTGCGCCCATCATGGGGTGACGTAGAGTTGTGCTGTAGATTGTGTTACTGCTGTTGGCGCACCATTCGAACCAATCTCACACTCCTCTCACTCGCTTGTAAATTATTTCCTGAGATGATTGAACTGCAGAGTCCACAATGAGTAGCATGGCCAGAGACACAGGCTGTACCTACTTTAAGCCTTAATGGTGCCGCTTGTGTCCAGGTAGGTCTTAAATAGACTCCTACCAACAGTAAACCAACAATATACAATATTATTTTATTATATTCAATATTTCTTTTTTATCCTTTTTCTAAGGAGTGGGACAGGTGGATGGAACATTATTAAATCAACTTTCTTACAGCTTAATGACAACAGCTGAATCCAAGATCACAGAAAAAGCTAAAGACGAAGAATTGTCTTCCCCGTCTGTGCTGTGGTAGGCAGACACGGTCCTTCGCTCTGCTGACTGAAGGTCTGTTACACCGCATTTAAAATGAGTGCTCACAGGGAAAGTTTGAGCCGACTGACCCATCTAGCCCGGCTTACATCATCATCTCAAAGTTTCCATTTATCCAAGCCTATCCACCAAGCCTGTTAGGACATACTCAGTATTATTCTGCAGAAAGGATGCATTTACTTTACTTTACTTTGCAGACACTTTTATCCAAAGCGACTTACAGGGAGCTAGCGCTGGGTGTCTGGCTCAAGGACACACCTGG
>JAUMHF010000021.1:19825517-19853599 GCA_032359275.1 Microctenopoma steveboyesi | reverse complement strand
GATAGATAGATAGATAGATAGATAGATAGATAGATAGATAGATACATAGATAGATAGATAGATAGATAGATAGATAGTCTGATGTACAACTGACAGCTATTTTCTTATGTTTTAAGGACCTCTGGGGACACTGGGCCTGAGGACAAAACACACACACACTCACACAGCTTTGGAGAAAGTACAGCAGGATGCACTTTTACATGTTCCTGGCAAAGCTGTGGTTTCTCCTTTTGATGATTACCACCATGCCTGCCGAACCACACGCACATGGACCACATGAAGGCTTTTCCCTGAAGGAATGCTCCACGGCTGCCTGCGTCTCTTCCTCCTTCTCTTCGCAGCAGCTGACTGAGGTCAGACAGATGCTCCCTCGCAGTTAAAATCCTTGAAGGAGAAACTCCACCCATAACCACTTAAGCCTAATAAAAGCCAGCTGCTGGTGGTCTGCCCTGGGTTTTTGGCTCTGCAATGTGTTTTTGTTTTTTCATTTTCCTGACAGTGATGTCAAGCCGACATATTTCCAGCACGTTGGCAGAAAATGGTTTGTTGTTCTGAAACAATAGTAATTGTCAGGGTTTGGTGTAAGTTTTTGTCACATTGTGATTGAAGCCTGATTCATTTATTTGACTTTTCAACCAACATCCGGTGAGCACATGATCGTAGCGTAGATAGCAAACACAGAAGCTACTCTGCTCCTCCACCTCTGCCCAGCACTTCAGGTGGTCATATCCATTAACTTATGACAATGATCCAACCAAGCACAAACAAGTGAAATTATCTGCTGATTCGAAGGGGGGGCATCGCTATGAAGAGCCTTAGCAAAAGTAGAGGAAGAGAAAATGGCAAAAACATCAAGCAGCAGACCAAACACTGAGCGGGAAAAGAAAGAAATAAATTAAGTGTGAATTATGTTTGAAAAGCAGAGTAGTGACAATTGCTAAAGTTGTAAAGGGGGGAATGCTGCAGAGGTCTTTACAGTAAGTTCTCCTTAATTCTAACTTCAAGTTATTTACTTAAAAAGGACACCCAGAGGCAAGTTGTCATTATCGGGACAAAGGTTTCTCTCTCCCAAATGTCAGCACTAAGATAAACATCCTTGTTTGGGTATAAATTATGAGCCACAGGGCTTAATATTTCAAACCAATAAATGGCAGAGCATGTTCATTTCTTTGAATGTCCAGAATGAAAGAGATGAGATTTTACAACAACACATTTCTGATCATACAATGACAGTTTGTGGATCAAAGTCCTTTTAAGCGAAGACATTATTCGGAGACACTCCTAAGACGCTTTCATCAGCTCTAGGCTGTGCACGTGCATCACACGTACGTTCACGTCAACACAGGTGGAATGACCATTATAGACTGTGGACCAGGGTAAGCTCGTAGAGAAGGCATTCACATCTCAGTTTTCCCACAGGACATCTCCTTTTAAGACATGTGATTTGATGGTGTCACTGGCTACAACAGGACTTAGGTTTCGTCCAGATGTAGAGTCTGCTCTCGGCCTTCCTGAAGACGAACTGTGTCACTCTTCCAGTCCAGTCGTCTGAAAGCGTCACTTCCTGGTGCCACGAGACTGACGCCAGCAGCCTGTTTGATCTCTCATCAAATTAAAACAAGATAAAATAGAACTAATACGGTTGATCGACAGGATGAACGAAAATGAATATATTATATTAATATATATTATAAGTCTAAGAGCAGTTTCATGCGGGGTCTGGCGTCGTCGATATGCAGTGTTAATTATTCATAGAGCAGAATAACTTTATAGGAATAGATCTCGTCCAAATAAGATTTCTGCTGCTCTTTAGACTAGCTGCACAGCTCAGTTCAGTCACTATGTGATGGAATTAGACTTCACTGTTTTCTGGGGAAACGCTTTCTTGTGCTAGCGCCGCTGCAGTGCATTATTAAAGTAGACCTTATAAATGAAATGATTGGACTTTAAGAAAAACGTAGAAGTCACAGTGACTTTATTTTCCAACACTTACAAATCCATCTCCATCAACAGCTGGTGAAACAGAGCCAGCCTGGAGAACCGAGCCTGAGAGCTGCTCTCTTCAGTGCAGTGTGTGAGAGAGCTTGTACAGTAGCTGCTCGTATCTAATTAAAGCAGACAGACAGACAGACAGGCTGCCTGCCTGTCTGTCTGTCTGTCTGTCTGCACAGAGATGCGCTGCAGGAGTCCTAATAAGGAGGAGATCACATTGGCAGGCATTCACACAGAGCACTAATCCCATTCCCTGACCGTCTCCTTCCCCTGGGGCTTTGGCTGTGTGTGTGTGTTATTAGATTTCTTATGCCACTGAGTTCAGTGAACCAGTCAGTTGGTTTGTCGGTCAGTTAATAAACCTTTTACTTTACCAGCCAACGTTCAGATCCAACTGACTAATGCTGCACATTGTCATTTGTGTTTCTGTCACCAGCCAAAGCACCAGTCATTAAAGCACTTCACCGTACAGAATGGGACTATATGCAGTATCATTATACAGGCAACTCACCTGAGCATCACTAGGTGACAGTGGGAAGGAAGAACAAGAGTTTCAGCAAAGAATGTGGGATGCGTTGTTAGAAATTCAACTACAGTAGTGCACCGTTGATTAACTATTAAAAAGTGATCTTTAACCAAACGTGTGGTTTCGACACTACGTCTTAATCACTTGCAGTGCTATCAAAAGAAATTCTAAACAAAAGCTTCACCTCGACAGTAAAGTGCTGCTTGAACATTTAGAGGTGAGTAGGTGATGGGGGTGTTGGTGGGGACCCAGCACCCCACGTAAATCGAAGACAAAGGTTTTTCTTATCTTATCTGTATGAATGTGTATTTGTGTAGGGGGCCGTGTGCAGCATTAAGCAAACCCACATACTGTGGCCCAGCATTGATAGCCTAAGCTAATTTGCAATGTCTGGTTCACGAACCACAAACAATGGAAGATCCCATTTGACAGATCTCTCTTTAAAAATAATCTGAGCTTTAATTTGAAATGATCCCTACCTTAAAAAACGGTGGTCAAACAGCTGAAATAATTGTCCCATAGCTGTTTGATTATATCTGTCACTGAGAAATCTACTGAGAATGTATGTAACGACTCGGCGTATGTTCAGCAGATCAACACTAACGCATCAGTCTACAAACAGATCAGTCAGCAAATTGAGGGGTTTAGTCAGTTAAGCGAGTCAAAAAATGAACCTGCTAGTCAGTGAAGAGGATGAGAGGTTTACACAGTCACCTTAATGGAAACCAGTCATGCAGTGGGTTGGTCAGCATTGTAACAAATTAGTGAGTCAGTCAGGCAGCAAGTGAGCGAGCAATTTGGCAATTAGTCAACCAGTGAGTCAGTAAAGATCCAAATCTCTTCTTTGTAACAGAGGAATGATTGATTTCAGTCGGCAGTTAAATCCAGGAGCAAGTCAGGGGTTCAAAGGTGACTGGAGTGGAGAGCACGGCTCTCACAGCACCAAGCGTCGCAGCACTGTGCAGAGCAGGCTCATTATTCCAACGCAGACAGGACCTACACTGTCTCAGACAGTCGACTGAGCTGGGCACCACTCTGACTTTCTGTCAGGCCTGGAAGCAAACACTGAATTAAAGTGATCTTTGACCTTGAGTAGGTTGATCTCCACAACGTCCAGCCAAGAGGAGGCGAATTCAGTCTGTTCACCCCTGACCTCCCTGATCGTGCTTAAGTTTGTGTAAAAACGCTTAAGCAAGGCAGGAAACTTAGAGAAGATGAGGTTACCTGATTATAGCCCTACTACTGCTGAGCCTCCCTGCACTCATGGTTAGTGCGTTTCTTCATTATGTGCACTGCAGACATCCGTCTTACACACAGCGCATCCCGGTTTACTGCTGTGTTTCATGTTTTAACCTCTGTGTTGTTTTTAACCATTTATCTGGTGGAAAAACTGATGCCTACATTTTACACCTACCTCATCACGCAGTCACAGAGCCCACAGAGATGGGCTTTCTCACACCGAGAGGTTCTGTTCAACAGTCACACCTGCCTATGGAAGCCCAGAAATGGCAGAGGAGAGGTCACGGTCACTCTACCAGAAACTGCAGCACATTCTGTGGATGTTTTGACAGGATGCAAGTTTCCTTTCTGTTCTGACCCCTTCGCCCTTTAAACAACAGGCCCATCATTTCGTGCAGCACCACTGAGCGCACAGGGTTGTAGGCTCGTTTGAAGATTGAAAAAGATGCGTCTAGTTGTAGAAGACGAAGGTGGTCATCATATTTGGTCACAAACTGAACTGTTTTTTAAAATCTTCTTGGGTCTGGATCTTGGGTGCAGGTGTTCATGTTAATAGCTCTGTCAAGTCTATATCGGCCTCTCGCGTCTACGTGCAGCAGTTTTTATTTACAGCAGAGCTTACCAGCAACTGATTCACAAGTGTGTGAGGTGGGAATTAAGGAAAACAATCAAGCAATAATTAAATGACTCAGGTTTGGTATCTACAGCAGAAAGGGGGCCAGTCAGTCAGTCTGCCAGTAGGTGGCACATTAACACACTTCTTGGCCTGTGTGTGTGCGGTTGTGGGCACTCTGTGCTGCTGTTACATAATGTCCTGTTCTGCTCTGCTGCTGTGATCCGCCCAACATCAGCTGCCTCAGATAGCAACCCTCTGAACTTGCACAGCTCAAATGTTTCTTTTTTGTTCTCCGTTAACAGTATGCTGTGATTATTGCTACAAAAAAATATGTGCATGGGTAATATGCTGACATAATGAGGGGACATTTGTCTGTGTAGGCCAGACTTCGTGCACATTTCCCCACTTTTAACGTAGCAATGATTGGTCACTGTTACAACTTGGAATGATACGTAGGGTCGTGAGCTGAACCCCCGGCTCTCTCTAATGTTATCTCCGGCAGGTGAAAAGGGTGATTCCGTGGAGTGCAGAGATAACTCCCGGGCTAATCCTAAAACAATGTAAAGAAATCATTTCTCCAAATGACTGACAGGATTAGGGGCTCAGGTTTGGGCTGATGAGAGGCAGGGTCTTCGCCTCAGCTCCGTGTCCCGTACGTCCATTATGTAATGCGCAGCGCACGGGAGGAGAGGGAGGCGTGGGGCTGGGGGGCTGCGGAATCCGAGCGGGGTTGTATGGGGTTCATTCATCCTTAAAGAAGAATGCAGATGTCTTTAACTTCTCCATCTTTTTTACAGCTCGAGTAGAAGCGTTTAAAATAATTTAGTGCAAAGAATCAAGAACAATTCAAATATCTGCAGAGCGACGATGTGAATTCACCATAAATCAACAATGTGCGCGTGAACAACGCTGAAGTGAAAGTTCGGCAGGGACTAGATGACATATTAGGAAGATCAGTTGTCTTCTCCTCGCTTTGGGTAAAAGCGTCTGCGAAGTAAAGTAAATGACAAGTTAGGACAGTCCGTGGGTGTAGTTGTGGTTGTGACTGTAGTAGTAGGAGGAGGAGGCGGAGGAGCTGAGGATGGATGGATGGGTGGATGGTGAAATAACGCTGCAACAGATGGAACTCGAGGACAACGTGGCTGTGAGAGCATTACGCCTGTCTCACTCTCACTCTCTCGCACATTCCTGCATTTAAAGGTACAAAGGGGGGAGGAAACGATCCTCTATGAACTCCCCGCCTCTGCTGCGCTGTTCTGTAACGTTACGGTGCGCTTTGCATTCTCCACTAATGACCAACATGAACCACAAGTGCACCTCACTGTTTGTTTCCTTCTAAATACCGCATAAAATAGCTTTTAATGTGCCTTCGCTTTTCCGACAGACAGGCAGAGAGGCCGACAGACAGGCAGACATGCGGGCTGCAGCAGGCAGGGAGACAGCCGGCTTCTCCCACAGTCCTGCTCTCAGCCGACACGTGTTTCTTCTGTCCCAACATTACCCGCCACCATTTTCCTGGAATCCCTGCCCGCACAGTATCACTCCGCCGCCGAGACAACATAGACCCCTTTTCGGTGTGAAATTCGCCGCGGTCGCGCTCGCGTGCGGTATTTCCGCGCGCCCTCGATGGGAACGGTGACTCACGGCGGTTGTGCAAACGACGCGTCGCAGTGCCGTTACCGAGCCGTCGTGGTTTTAGCATTTTCGCGCGATTTTTGCGGCGGAAGGACACCAGAGGGAGGCGCAGACATATATAAGCAGACTGACCCCAGCGGCCACACCTATTCTGCCCAGCAGTGGCGGAGGTGGAGGAAAGTTTTGGAGTCGCGCACCATGCTGCCCTGTTCTAACTTTAACTTCACACGCAGAAAAAGACAGCTGTAGCTCTACACCCAGCTCTGTGGACTTTATTGGATATCTCGACCGTGTCTTCTGTTTCCCTTTTTCTACGCAGTCATTTTGATTTTTTCTTCCGTCAGGACTGTTGAAGGTAAGACAGCTGCACGACCTATGGGTTTGGTTCAACTAAATGTGCGCGAGCCGTGCTGTGCAGCGGTAAAACGAGCTTCTGTGCGCGAGCCGGCTTCACGTGGGCGCCCGGTGGCACGCGCGGTTAAATGTCCCCCACAGCTTCACCCTTTAAACGCAGCGAGGTGGTGACTTCACGTTTCACGTGGAGACAGCGTGGAGACGCGTCTTGTTGCTTGTCGAGGCTTTTCGTTTCTATAAGTGTGTTTTTATCCGCTTTAACAATTTCTCCGTGATTCTTATCCTCGTTATTTAAACGACGTGTGGCGCACACGCGCGCACAATGTGGATCCGGTCAACGGGCTTTCAAAACCGGATAGATTGAGAACATGTGCTTTTAATAGAAAGAAAAGCTTTCCTTCGGTGTGTTTTAGTGAATGCCTGCGTCCCGGTGTTACCGCTCAGTGAGGTGGTGTTAGAAATGCCGGTAATGAGTTCCTGTACGGCGCAGATCGCTCTGTATGTAGGTTTCCCAGGCTGTGATGGGAAAAGAAAGGCTGCCTTTAACTCCCGGAGCCTGTCTGCACCACACACACTGCTGCTTTGTTCTCCAGCACCGCCTGCATCACATACCATGAGACCCCAGAGCAACGTTAGAGTTCAGCTTTATTCCCTCTGATCCCCCGTGTTTCACGTGGTTGGGTGTAGAGAGTCGTGGTTCTGAACAGATGATGATGTTGTTCATGTCGGATGTGTCTGTGTCGACAGCTAGACTCATCTTCAGGTGTTTCAGAGCTTTCTGAGGAGGAAACATGTAAATTTCGGAGAGAGGTGTGAAGTTTCTTTTGCCCTGGTCTCTCCCAGCTGTTCCTGTGATGTCATGGGAGGAGGGGGAGGTGGTATTTGGGGGGTAGTGAGCGGCTTCCGGGGAGCCGCGGGGCGGGGCCACAGCGATGTAAACACAGATAAAGCTGGCAGGCTGTTGGTCGGGTCTCAGTGTGGAGAGACTGGTTTAAACTTTCACTACAACACGTGCTGCTGCTGCAGGACCTCTCCTGTTCACCCCGCTCCTCTGGATCTAATCTACATCTCTGGGTTATTTATTGTTCTTGTCTTGGTTTTTGTTTTTCTCCCAGATTCTACCATCAAACATGTTGCAAAGCTTCGCTCAGTCGCAGGACTGGTTTTGTTTGGAGCCGCTGCTCTTTGACGATGAGTTTTGCCAGAGTCTGATGAAGGACCTCCAGTCTCTTCCGACACCACCTCAGTCCCCCCCCATGAAGTCTGGGCTGGCTGGCAGCAAACCTCTGTCCAAGGAGGACCAGCTGAGCTACGTGTCGGACATCCTGCTGGAGGACCAAGACATGCAGCTCAACTGGAACTACGACTTCCTCCGCTCCGACCTGGAGGAGAAGGAGGGCGAGTCCAGCCAGCCCCGCTCCCCGCTGGAGGAGAGCGGCGAGGACTGCCTGTGGCGGTGTCTGTCGGCGGACAAGAGCCTGGAGGAGAAGCTGGTCTCCACGATGCTTGGCACCAGCCCGCTACTGTCGGAGATCGACACCAGCATCTTCGAGGAGATCGCCGGCTCCACGCTGGACTGCCAGAACCTGATGGACACGCAGGAAACCAGCGAGGCCACGTCAGACTACGGCTCGACCGGCGGCGAGCTGTCCACCTACTCCTCCAGCGACTCTGGTGAGTTCAGAGCTTCAGCTCCATCTTTACAGCAGTAACAGGCTTTATTGTACTTGTCCTGAGTCCTGCTCGGTATTGTGCAGCTTATCGGTGTAAACAGTCCTCGCCCTGAACGGTTTCACTGGCCACTCATTGATAATTCACTGTTAATGTTTAGTGGCACTGAGCCCAAATTGTTCTTTGCACTCTGCTTATCTGGACGCCGGCGGTCCACCTGTGATCTGCAGGAGCCTTTATAGCTGGGGGTTGTTTGTGAAGCACGGGCTGGGTTGTCTCTGGCCACTGATATGAGTAGACGGGGGTTTAAAGGAGATAACTCCTGTCTGTGTGTGTGTGTGTGTGTGTGTGTCTGTGACCCATGTTCATTGCCAACTGTTCAGGCTCCATCCATTCATCCTAATGAGTCACTTTTCTGACTTGATCCCTGCCGCGTTGTTGGCCCTGAACCAGGAAGGGAAGTGGCACAGATGAATGTTCAAAGTATTACTCATGGGCAGAAATGTAAACAGTTGTAGTTGGTACCTTTTACGTCTTCACTTTCAAGCGTCTAACTGCTGTTTACAGGCTGCTGCTGTAACCTGGAGCAGTCTCCCCTCGTTACCAAAGTTAGCAAACAGCTGGAAGCTGCAGCATGTTTCAGGCTGTTTACAGTAGTAGAAGTATTTTCCTGATGTGTGAGCCAAGCCCACACATGTGCAGGTTACAGCGGTGGACTGTGTGTCTGAGTATCAGACATCATCACAGATCACATACAATTACTACCATACATGAAATTTGTGCCTGAAACCTTACGTAACACACTTTTTCCCTTTTGTCTGACAGAGGAAGAAATAGACGTGGTGACAGTGGGCCGATGTCCCCCCAGCCCCTCCTCTCTGTCCTCCTTGGCAGACCGTCAGCAGAAACAGGAAGAGGAGCAGCGCGCTCGGCAGCGCCACCACTTCGAGATCCAGCTGCAACACAACTACGCGGCACCCTGCCCCGCCTCGCCGCCACCTTCCTCCTCATCCTCGTCCAACAAGCGTTCTAGGGGAAGCGACAGCTCTTCGCGTTATCACCACTCCTCTCGCAGTTCTTCGTCTTCGTCATCGCCGTCTTCGTCGCGGTACAGCCACCATTCGTCCCGGAACTCGACAGAAACGGAGGACGAGGAGGAGCGGCGGCGGACTCATAATGTGATGGAGCGGCAGCGACGCAACGAGCTGAAGAACTGCTTCATGCACCTGCGCGATAACGTGCCCGAGTTGTTGAACAATGACAAAGCGTCCAAGGTGGTGATCCTGAAGAAGGCCAGAGACTGTATCTATGGCCTGGAGAACGACTGGCACAGACTCAAAACAAAGAAGGACAAACTCAGAGCCAGACAGGAAGAGCTGAAAGCCAGACTGGAGATGCTCCGCAGTTAGTGGACCAGGGGTGACGATGGGCATTTTAAGCTGTTAACGGACACTGTGGGGGTAGGCGAGGGTGGATAAGGGAAGGTTGGGGAGAAAGGGTGGCGTATTCTTAAAAGAGCGCACAAAGTTCGGCATTTCAAAGACTTCATGGTGATAATAGATCTGGACTGTGTAGACTACACACTCATTGCCTTAGAGATGCTCATTCTCATGCCTTGACTGCTGACTGTTGAACGGTGTCGGAGGTTTGGTTTTGTTTTGTGTTTTTTTAAGTTGAAACAAGGATGGAGCGGCCAGATTTCTTCTTTCATTAGATTCGCTGCACGCACACTGAAGGACAGAGACGGTCTTCTGGTGATGCCAAATGAGCAGACGAAGGAACACCTGGCAGTAAAGGTGGAGTAACTGGAAACCACCAGCTCCGTAGTTGAATGTAACTTTAACATTACGTTTTCAGGATATGTTGTAGCCATACTAACCAGTGATCCCTCCGCTCACTCAGATATCTGCTGGTGGTTTCCGTGTTACCTACGCCTTCAATTTGTTGATTAGGAAAAAGTCCTTCAGTGTGCGTGCAGCCCTCTCTGGCCTCAGGCAGCCCACCGGGCTCAATGCCACTCTGTTGTCAGGTTAATGTGTTAATTATAATACTGTGTTGACCAGGTTTGATGCTGTATACGGAACGATGCTCGGCCTCTGTTCAGGACACGACCAGTTCGCTCACTTCGGAGTGTATACTTTATGTTTGCGCAAGTTGAAAATGAAAATTACTTTGCATATGGAAGTATTTGTCATTAAGGAGTTGTTCAAACTCAGCGGTTGCCATATTAAATAGCATTCAGGTTTTGAGGAGACTGAACTTGAATGTGAACTGTGAGCTGCTGTGTGTGTGTTTTCGTAGCAAATCAGCCAAAGACCGCAAACCTCAGATTCATTAACCTTTTTTATTCTTACCTGTCTGAAGCAGAGTAACGGACTGAAAGTGTCCTGGCATGTTATTTAAAGAGTCAGCTATACTGTGATGTGTTTGTTGCTCATGGAGCTCATTTCTAATAGTTTCGTTTTTACAATGAAATGACTATTGGTTAGTGGAAACGGCTCAAATGTCAGATTCATTGCTCAGTGGCCTAATTCAATTAAACAATACCCGACTTCTGCTTAACATCAAGGTTTGCAGTAAAATCCTGTGAGATTGGATCTGTGTACTTGGCCATTGGCCGTGACCAACATTCCCCTGTTTTAAAAGACGGACAGCGTCTTACATGTTAAAGGTAGCTGGGAAACCAAGAAATATTTTAGCAAAGTATAAATTAAGACTTTACGTGTTCATCTGAAGCCTGTTGTAGCCGATTTAATATCAGGTGTTTTGTTGAACTTGTCTGTTGGGTCGGATCTGTTTTTAAAATGCCAATAATGGGGTTGAATGTTGAATTGAATGTCATTGTATTCTAATTATTATCCATTAATGTGCTTTCATGTAATATGTGCAAACATTTGCTTGTTTGTCAAATGTTTTGGAATGCACTGTTTTTCACGACTAGACTGCTTCCTCCAGTCGGAGTGTACTTGAACAGACGCTGGTTTGGAGCAATAATGAGAAAATGTTTTTCTTTTCTTTTTTTCACGATAAACCCTGTTCTGCCTTGAAATGCCTTCTGTTCAGGACTCCTTGTTTCCTTTTGATTACGTCACTGTCTGTTTAAATCTCATCTTCTTCCAAATTGAGCAACTTTTTTCTCCTTCTTATTTTTAAAATAATTTTGTTGCCTTCTGAAGACGCTTTGAGGCTTCACCATGACAGCAGGGACTTTTTTTTGACAGCATGATAAAACCTACCTCCACCTGGCCACAGTCTGGCCTATAAAGTTGTTTGTGTTTAATTTTCTTTGGTGGTTTAAATAGTGTACATATTTTTCTATGTAAATATTTGTATCATAAATTATTTTAGTTATTTTTTTCCTTGTTCATTTGAGTTTGAGGATTTAAATGTTATTTACAAAGCACTTTTTTCCAATGTTGACCTGATTAAAAAATGAGCAAGAGTTTAAGTGATTTATTACATGCGCGCGCACACAAAGCTGTGAATGCACTGCAACCATCAGCATCATCCAACATCTGGACACACGCTGTGGTTCAGTTTCCACGCTGCAGAGTCATGACATCAAAACCATAAAGTGACACAAGGAGTCATTTTCTAAACAAAGCAAAATGGTTAAACCTCAAAGTACTGTTACATCTATGCCATCCTAAACCAGGGCGACTAGCTGGGTGCACCCTGCAGCACAGGTGACCTTCCTCCTGAAAAGAGCCGAGATGACTTTTCACTTGACTCTTTCTGGTGCAGATCTGTTCCAGGGAAAGTCACCAGCCTTGGTAGTGTGTTGGTAAACCGCAAGCTGCCCCACTGATGGGCTGTAGCAAACGTTTGCAAAAACCATAAAATGCTATCATGAAACTGACTCATGACGACCATCCCAGGAAAGTAGGAGACATCTACAGCCCGCATTCAGTGCAGAACAGTCACGTTCACGCGCCTCGTCACCCTCAGGTGTGTTCCAGCGAGAAGGTGGAGCCGGTGGAGCATGTGGACATGGGCCGGACAGGAGTTTTCTGTGTCTCTTCCAGAGATGATCTGCTTCACAGGTCGTCCTCACCGCCATCAAATACCTCAAGTCATAAGTCATTCACGTTCCCAAGACCAACTAAAAAAGTCAATCCTGTGAGTGTGCGAATGGTTTTACAGATATGAGGAACACATCTAATGATCTTTTCTTTTCTGCACAGTTTGGAATGAAGGTTACTTTTGAGTTTCCATTAAGTGGGGTTTGTAATGTTTTTTGTGAAATGTGTCCACTTTGGTGCAGGAGGTTTCATTCTGTGTTTACAGGATTGGGATCGGTTTATTTAAAGCTGTGAGAATGTATTGGTGAAGAGGTGCTGAATAAATAGAGGATGGATGCACATGTAGCTATGTAGGTCAGCTGAGCATCAGGTGTCTCAGATGGCAGCTAACAGACCAGTGCGGATACCATAAAACAGCCTTTTAATCAGCACGTCACAGATTAGGTTTGTTTTATCACAGCTCTGATGTTAACCACAAACGTTATCTCAGTCTCTTTCTGTGTTCGCTCTGTTCCCAACAGGCATGCTGTTGGAAGGACATTTGGAGGCGGGGCCCCGCCAGCACTTGGCACAACTGGAGACGTTCGCTTGTTTATTAAGGTTATGTTTTAACTTGTTTGTTCCCACGCTGCGCTTGTGTAACTCACTCACACAGGTTTATGTCACTGAGAGTGGTCAGATGAACATCTTTGTAATTCTAGACCGACCCACAATGACCAATCACGGAAAAAACAGCAACGAGCCACTCTGTCACTCATGGATTCATACATTCAGCGCTGCAAACTCACACGCTGTGGTTTATTTTCAATCATTCCCACATTCGACATCCTGCTGGGGAAAATGCTCCCTATGGAAGCTCAATGTGGGTCAAGATATGTACAATTTCCTCCTGGTGTGTTTGCCATAAAAGCCGGTCAATGGAAAGAAGAAGCGCGTTTGTTCTGAATGTCGGGAAAGAACATGACATTTCTTGTGAACAGCATAATTTGATTTCCTCCGTGAAAGAGAAAACATTTGTATTCAAATGCCAAAAGGCTGAGGGTTCACTTTAAAGTGAGACTGTGTGTGTGTGTTTGTGGGTGGGTGGGTCGGCGTTGTACAGTAGCCGAGTGTGTTTGCTTCTCGTGTGGTTCGATGACCCAAATGTTTCTGACTCATTTGTTCTGATCTGCTGCACTGTGACAGAGAGAGAGAGAGAAGGAGGAGGAAGGAGAGAGGGAGAGCAGAGGAATTCAGGAGAAGGGGAGAGGACAACGAAGCATAAGGCTGAGACAGAAACTAATGAGAGTCATGCATGTGATACACACTTTATCCCAGCATAAAAACAGTTAGTATGAGATCATGTTGACGGTGGATTATAAGACACAGGCAAAGAGTGCATTTCTAACAGAGCCCTTTTTATCTTTTTCCTTTAGGTGTATTTCATTTTTCTTTACTGGTCGTTTTGGGACATGCTCCTTTCTAACTAAATCTGCTGGTCTTATCAACACCTTTTATTCTGATGTAATGGACAGTTTTGACGCATTTCACGCAATTGAACTGACTTTTATGTTAGTTGTATTTTTCTTGTCAAGTGGGATATTTCTCACACTATTCCAACTCCGAAGCTTATTATTAGTCATCTGCAACAAGTTCTTCACTTTGACACGCAGCAGATGTAAACCAATGAAATTTGTATAATATGTTATTGTTAGTTTCTGTAGTTTCAAGGTATCTGGTATAGGTTTGCCTACCTCAGCATCCAAGATAAATAACATTGTTAAATTATATGAAATGAACCCACTGAAGTCTCAACTTTTTGGGTTTGTTCATTTCCGGAGCCAGTTAATGTTTCGGACACTCAGCGTGAAGCAGTTGTTCTCGGTCATCAACTTCATCATCATCGTGTGCTCGAACCGAGATGTTACATCCCCGCTTGGCCTCGACGTGACTCAGCCAGTAAATCTGCACTTCTTCTAGGCTGTTCCAAGGCTGACGCAGCTGGCCCACATTCCCCTGCATCTTTAACCCATTACCCAGAAACCTTTCCTTTGCTCTCTGGCCAGGAGCCACCCACCCCCCCCCCCCCCCGGGTCGCCCGCCACCTCTGACGATGCGTTTCCTGTCTGCACATCTTCAGCTGACAGGAAGCTGACAGAGTCATGTTAAAATAATAAGGCTATTATAGGCGAGCTTTGTCACGAGAACGAGATCCTGGGTCCGTCTGGCTGGCACACTATGTGAGCATGAATAGCTGGTCGGGAAGCCAAGAAAGCATGAATGTGTCTGCGTGTCTGTGTTGTTCTTTGTCACACTGTTGTTGCACTTTTGGTTGTTTTTCTTAAAAAAGCTTCATATAAACCCAGATTTCTTCTCCCTCACTACAAACAATAAACTAAATACAAAGAGTTTCTGTCTTTTTACACAGGAACTGTTCTGAAAAGTAACTTTGCAAAGTGTACCAAGACAATAATGTGGCTAAACTGAACGAACCGTACACCTGACATTAATATTAGATGATTCTGTCAACATCCAGATTATGTTTGCTGACTATGTTTTTTTAATGTTTACCGACACCTCTGTGCGTTTAACAGGACGGAACCCATGGAAAAAAGCCAGGATCCATCGTTTAATAACAGACCCAAATACTCTGGCGTGTCAGATAGCGCGGGACTTTCCGACAGTATCAAATAATGTGACGTGCAGCTCAGAACGAGTGTGAATCCTGGTTAATGCACATCAATGGCACAATGGGAACAAATCTTCAAATGCTTTGGACTTTTACCCGTCTTCGGTGAAAAAGGGGTTTATGCAGTTATAGAAGCTGTCACTTCTGTCTTCTAAATGTTCTAAATTTAGTGACTTCTGTCACTAAATGTGTAATGTTACTATTACTATTCCGCCCGTAACTGTGTGTGTCTTGTGTAATACACATTAAAAATGTCATTTTGATGGATTCTTGACACCGTGTGATTAGTTAGCCTTTCCCCGCTGTGTCTTCTACTGAGATAAGACGAAGCAGAGATAAGATGAGGAGCTCAGTCATGCAGAGGGAACATGAAGTTGACCCCTCCTTTGCATTTACAGGACACAGTTCGTTGATCAGATATGGGCACCTCTCAGTGGAGGTCTTCCGTACACCAACTGTTTGGATTTCTTTTTGAATCTCATCTGGTCTGGGAACACACTGGGATGCCCCAGAAGGACCCGTAACAACTTGCTGGGGAGAGATAAGGAGCAGAAAATGGAAAGATAGAGGGATTTCTCATTTTATCAATTAAAGTATTAATTGTTGTTTATAAAAGTGACGTATTCTTAATAAATTCAGACAATATTGGTGACGCAAGGTTAAATATTGTCAATTTGAATGAGCTCTAAGTATATTTTAATGAGAGATTTAAGGATGATACTGACTCTATCACTCTATTGTTTTCTTGGTCAGATCCCTCACAGGAAAAGACAACAACGTTCTCAAGCTACATACAGTAAATGATTGTGTGGGACAAAAGATCAGAAGCACAGAGCCAGGCCACACATTAATGCGAACAGATTGGTAAGGAGGGGCTTGGCGTTCACTGTGCTGGACCGACATTCTTCATCATTATAAACCGGCCACATTACCAGCGGTGTCAGCAGCCAACGTAACAGAGATATGTTTATACACCATATCACCAGATCGTTCTCATTTGACAACCTGGAGTCGATAGTCTTAAAACCTATCAGAAAATATTTATTGTTTTTCACATATACAAAGCACAGAGTAGGTTCCTTATTAACGTATGAAATGAATGGATTTCCCCCTTTTTTCTTTACAATACAGAGGTTTCTAAATGATTAAATATTATCCAAGCACTTTACCATGAGTGCATGAATGCATCATCAGGACAAACGTTCCCGTCCACCCCATGAGACATGATGTTCTCGGTGATAGATGAATGCACTCAAGCTTCACGCCCTTGAAAGTGGATTTTATAGCATTGCTGAAATGAATAGAGCTCAACAGCTGCCTTAAAGCTGTGAAGCTTCTTTATGACTTCTTAATAATCTTTTTACAGTGTTTAAAGTGGATGGTCTGATATCCTTTGAAGAGACATTTATCATTGTGTGTTGTCAGCATGGAAGCTGATAGTGAGCAGCTGACAGGTCTAACAACAACAACCATCGAGCAATGAATGGACGTGGTAAAATGTGCCACGTCCTTCCAGAGATTAACCTGATGATCAAACAAAGTGTACAAACTCAGATTGTTGCAGCTGTACATGCACTTTGATCCAGCTGATACCTATATCTGTCTCTTCACAGAACTGGGGTTACTGAGTTCATGTACGTTTGTTGATGAGGGGAGGTCCCCGCTGCCTGACACTTTGAGTGGAAAAACAAATGTGTTGAGTCTTGAAAATTCCCCCGTGACATCTGACTAGTTTCCTCTGCTTTAAATTAAGAATGTGTGTAAAAGAATTAAAGTGCAAGACCTGGTTTTGAGGTCAGACATAGAATCGGGTTTAGGTGGGTGGAAGATTTAGTCATCCAGTGGGCTTTCTCAACATTATTTACTGGTCTGGTTGACTGAGTAAATCACTTTCCTGATGTGTATATTTATCTTCTATTAGATAAGAAAACAAATGACTTATCTGCCTGGCATCAGTACTTGATGTTGCAAGTGGAACTGAATAACAAATCCACCAATACACAAAACCCAGCTGTTTTACACAGATCATGCTAGAAAAGAACACCGTCCAATCTCTGTTTCCAGCAGCCGCTCTGGAAGGCATCATGTGAAGACGGGGCGTGACACCATTGCTTTCCTCTGCATTGCACACAGCAGTGATCACATAGGTGAAAAAAAGTTCTTTAACCGTAAAGTTCTGCACAAAGTAATTATAGCACAGCTGATCCCTCAGAGGGAAACAAGCTTCCGGGGAAACCACACCAAATATGGTAAGTGTGTAAAGACAACACTGTCGATAATAAACTGGGAACAATAAAAGAGAAGAAAAAGCTGCAGCGTGATGAGTAATTCCGTTTGTAATAAATGCCTCACAAAGCCCTTACAGGGGGAATCGGGTATAAACCATTGACTGAAATGACACACAAGACATACTTAAATGTTTGGGGGAATCCCGTCAGATATTCAAAAGCGTCTGACTCACATGCATCATCCCACAACAACTCAGAACAGATGAAAGTAAAAAGAAGAGGTTCGTTTAGGCAGCAGAAAACGTCAGACTCCTGTGGCCTGGCGTATTTTACCACTGGATGGACAAGAAACATTTCTAGATGAATCATCAGGACAAACAGAGGGGCACCATCAACAACAAGTGACGGTGTGCAGCTCGTTCAGAGTTGAGTGCTGAGCATTAAATGCTGTGATACGCAGCAGTTTTACGATTCCCAGCTGGGATAGGCTCCAGCACTCCCGAGGACAATAGGTTGAAAGACGATGGATGAGAATGAGAATAATCATAAATACTGAACTGACTTTGCACTAGCATTGTGAACTCTCTCATCTCCTCAATGGACCGTTTGGTAGTGGATCTGAATATCGCTTAAGTCAAACTGCAATAACTTTGGTGGAGAATTTTCCTTCCATCTAGTGTCATCATCCAGCCCATTGTCATCAGCAGTGCATCAGATAATGTTGCCGTGTCCAATCCTTGGGCATCGTTGGCAGAACCTCTTTGCACTGTTATGAAACACACACACACACAGAGGCTGGAGGATTACACGAGAGCATGCTGCATGTAGCACATTTTAGTATAAGTCTGTGCAGGAAGAAGTTTGGATGGGTTGGAAACACAGGACTTTTCCAAAGGACACAAAACCTCATACAGGACATTTTCATTTGATCTTAAACTCGACATTTTTGCACCTCGTCTCCGCGACTGTAACAGAGCATTTGTGATTGTCGCAGTGATCATGGTGGCCCCCCTCCCGGGGCATCACCTAGATAGTCGAGTACTTTTACTTCTCAAATCCAAATTTTATATTTAGTGTCTCAAGGCCAATATAATAATAATAATAATACTATCATGCTAAATTCAGTGTTAAAGATGGTCGACGACCATCACACACGCTGAACACCCATCACATCACACTGTTATCGTGTGCTGCTGTGTCTTAATGTCGACCCACAAAGTTGCTAAAGCGTGGCAGCACATCCCACTTCCTTCACTTTTCATTCTCCTCCTCCATGAGGGAAAGTTGTTTTTCTGTTTCAGTTCTTTGCTCGCAAATGTCAGTTGTCTTCTTTAAGACTGAGAGGAAAAGGTGCAGGTCTTTAGAGAAAACAGGAAGACACAGAGACCACCCCCTACACACACACACACACACACACACACCTATTTATTGTAAAACCTGATGTGCTGATGGGAACTTAAACAGAGAACTGAAAGTGGGTTTCCAGTGTGTGTGTGCGTGTGTGTGAGGAAGTCACCAGCAGGCAGGCTGAGCACACACTAACGGATTGGGAGGTTGGGGTCGTGCGTGTGGTAACTGACATTTCACACTAAATCCGCTACAGCCGCTCCATTCATGGGTCCAATGCGTCGGTGCAGCAGTGTTGTCACCTCAAACACTGGAAAATAAAAAGGCGATCTAGTACGCAGTGCGACATCACCACAGCAAAGAAAACTTGCAAAGTGGACGAGCGTAGAGAGGGAATCTTCACGCTTTGCACAGTGATGCACGACACTTTACTCTATGAACCTTATGTCCCTCTGTGTGGAGTCTGCATGGGCCACAGACTCTGGCTTCCTCCCTCCATCCAAAGGTCTGTAGTTTGTTACCTGCAGACTCTAGACTCATATGTGTGAATGTTTGTCTGTGTCCATCTGAGACAGTGGAGAGATGGGTGGAAATATATAACATGCAGTAAAGTAAGGTAGAATCAATTTGAATCCCTATTGATGAATCTGCAAAATAATACTATAAATCAAATACACTGAGCAAATATAATGACAATATAACTGTTGCAGCTTTACCCTTAAAGCACACAGAATGAAACGGACAACGTGTGTTCAGCAGGACAGTGATTTCTTCCCCTTTCTGCTTCGTGTAACCTACTTAAGTGTAACATGTTGAAATCACAGGCGCATGCTTCAACATGCAGAATGTAACTTTCCATTCTGACGAGTTGACAACATTGAGATAATTCTGCTGGTGAAAACACTACATCCTGCTATGAAGGCGTCTGCTATCTTTGGCTTTCCATAGTCTTCATCTCGCCTCTCATCTTCTGTACCTGCATCCTGTAGCAACGTTCCCACGCTAACTCGGGCCCTTCTGCCTCTTTGCTGGAGGCATGTCCTTCAAATGTAAAGAAATTCCTCCCTCATCTTTAAACTGTGATTGTGAGCGAGTGTGTGTACTTAACACCCCTCCCCGCCAGCCAGCTTGTCGTCACTTGTCGCCACAACAAGATAAAAGGCATTTTTGAATATCAAACGACCTGACACTTGACCAGCCTAATATCCCCTCCTCATCTTCACCACATTCTCAGAGGGAACTACTTAACTCCTCTTCAGCTGGAGCGACTCTGCAGGATCAGTCTTTACGCGTCAGCAAGACAATGTCCTGAAATAAGTTCTTTTGATGAGAGCCAGAAGAACCAGTGTATTGCAGGACCACTTATTGAAAATAAATGCAGTAACATTTCTAACATTTTTAACTTCTTTTAAACATTACCAAACTAAATATGGTGTTAGTTTAGTTTAGTTCTAGCTTTTAGAGCAGTTCACTTGTAGTGAGCTGATAGCTGCAGGACTTAGTACCTGTTACATTGTGGTTTTTTTCTGGGTCCAGACCAAAGTTTTGACTTTTTCATTTGTATTTTCTACCCTGCTATGTTTGTGTCACCCTCTCTGTCTGTCCTGTTTGTCCTTTTCACTGTAGCATTATTTACATTATCTATATCTTAGAACAAATGATTAATACACACAACATTGTCTGCAGAAAGTGAACCGGCATTCCTGTTCACTCACTAACTCACTCGCTCACACACACACACAATGGGGATCTCTCGGTCTGACAGCAAGATGTATGGAGGACAGATGGACACACAGACACATAGCTTTTACTGTGACAACCCTTCTATTATTCACTGTGGATCTTGTGTATTTTTGCTTGACTTAAATGACAGCTGTTTATTTTTTTAAGCTGAAGGAAACATTGTGCTCCATGTGCAACCAGCATGTGCAGTATTTATAAGTTTAGGAAAGAAAAAAGAGAAGCCATCTGAAAATGGGATGATTCCATGTGCATTGTTGTCTGTGGACTACAGCTCCACAGGAATTCAACGTGTATGCGACCTGACAGTGGTCAGACTGAGCGCTCGACAAACACCGATGATTGCTGATACTTTCCGTTTCATGTACAAACAGGACATCAGCAATTCTGCTGAAACACTGAACTCAAAGGTTTGAAAGGAAAAGATGTCTGCTGTTCATCTTCTAATGTTGTGAAGACCTATTAAAGACATAGAATTGGGAGCTTATCTTCAATGTAAATGGAAATATTTATGAAGTTCCCCGCGGAGCAGCTGGGAGCAGCCTGTGAAGCTCAGCAGGGACCGAAGACCGAGGCCTTGTTCACAATAAATAACAGCTCCTACTGTTTTCTTCATGTATATGTATGAAAGGCCCATTAGCCATTCACATTCATAGTCGTCTTTACCTTGTTCACATTAACTTGGCTGAGCGCCTCGTCGTTAGCATCCTGCCGTTAGCATGCTGGCATGTGTCTACTACCAAATGGCTTCAGTTCACCTTCTGGCAGCAGCATTAAGATCTTCAGCAGTCTCTGAGGTGAAGGATGGCCGCACAGCTGCCACACTCACACACACACAAGCACATATACACATGTGAACGCACATCTGACGTTTGACCTCTGAGATTACTGGATGTTCCATATTCAAGCAGGCCGAACACTCACGTGCACAGCTGACGCAGATGCAAACCCACACAGATACAGTTCAGAACAGAAGAGACGGTTTGTGAAACAGAAGCAAGGGGACAGGTGATGGGTCAGGTTCTGGTTAAACTGGTGTGCAACAGTGTGTTTGCACACAGCGTGACAACAGGTGTGTGTGTGTGTGTGTGTGTGTGTGAGTGTTGGGTCAATCATCTCACACACACACTGGGATCCTTCTGTCTGACAGCAAGATGAATGGGGCGACAGATGCACACATAACTTTTATTTACAAAACAGTGAGAGTGAATAACAGAGGTGTGTGTGTGTGTGTGTGTGTGTGACGAAGAAGGGGAGGAGGAGCTGTGTTAATGTTCTGGACGTACAACATCACTGGAAAAGAAAACATTAAAGCGTCAATCAGAGCTGATACATACAGTCATAGTTACAGCATGTAGCAGATTTGAATGTTTGGTATTTTGTACATTTTAAAGGAGAAACCCGTGTGTCTGTGTTTTATGTGTCCCACTCCATCCTTCTTGTTGAGTTTTATAGACAGACAGTTAATACAAAGACGTGCGAGATACATTGAGGTACATTAGAAATCTGCAGCTAAATGACACTTGTTCCTTCTGTTTGTGCCTGAAGAAACAGGGGTTGCCTGTGGAAACCTGTAACAGGCACAGAAGTGTCTCCCACTTCTCAGCTGTGTCTAGATGTCTGTGTGCGCCCGTTTTCAACCAGATCAGGTTGCTAAAAAAACATATACAGTCAACCTGGTAACCCTAACAACTGTGCTGTGTATTTGACTAATCTAACTTTTAAAGTTAAACATCAGACAATTGAAGGCTCTTAAAAGTCTGTCTTAACTTCACATCTCCTGTCCTGTCCTTCAGTGGCCTGGCTTTGGCCCAACTTTTGGCCTGCATCTTTTTGCCTTTGCAGATTCCAGATATCATCCAGTTCATGGTTATCTCAAAAAGGTTTTATCCAAAGCAACTGGACTTGTTTGGCTTTCATGTAAAAGCCAGAGGGGAGGACAATGCACAGGTGACCACCAATCACTAACCTGAGGACTCCACAGGGTTTATAAACCTGCTACTCACACCAGTCAGTCAGACTTGCTTGTGTCAGCCCTCTGGAAAGGATAAAACCTTTTTGAGATACAGATGCAACCACATTTTCACCTCCTTCAGAGACATATAACACTTTAATTAACATATGTGGATTATAATAAGTGCCCTCTGCAGGAAGCATGTTTGTCTATTCAGGCTTCATTCGGGCGGACTGCATTGAAGCAGTGCAGGGTTAGGTGGTGGCGTGTTGTTTAATGTGCTGACGATTGAGTGAAATACAATCATAGTCCAGTTGTAGAGACAGGATTTATGTGCTTAACGCAGATAAGCTGCAGAATCCCTGCAAAGTGGTTTGGAGTTACAAAGTTATGAGTTTTTACAAGCCTGCAACTTTGACAACTCCTAAAGTAAAGTTCTATTTTCCTTATGTAAAGTGCACTTTTGCATCACACATAGCAAGTTGACTTTCTGTAGGAAGAAAATCTTATTCAAATCTGATCACTGCATCTCAGCACCTAATCTAGTGTGGACACAGTTTCCATTCTGAAGCACTTCACTGTCAGGATTTAAGCCGGCCTCAGGGGGTCGGGAGTTGGAGAGTTGGGGGATTTGCGGGTGAAAGGGTGAGTTAGGTGTTGAGGGGAAGGGGGGTCACCAGCTAATGATCTTAAATCCTTGACAGGTCAAAGGTCTTCAGAGGATCCACTTCCAGGACACAATAAAGTCCTGTTCTTTGTTTGAGCTAGAACAGTCTATTCAGCGACAGAGCACCGACCTTTGACCCTCCGAACCTCCTGTGAAGACAACGTTTCAGCCTCTGGCTTTAATGTGTAATTGTTGCAGTAATTATCCATGTTGGTGTTGTGGAAAATGCAATTAGCTTTTAAAAAGCAGCGTCCGCTGCGTGAAAAGTGTAAAGTCTCAGATGGAAAGGCATTTAGAAACGATTTGGTCATGGTGTTTGACGTTCTGAAACATGTGTTAGAATTACTGCAAACATTTTGTGATTTTTTGGGACTAGGCCAAAATAATTGAGTGACAGTGAATTTTCATCATATTTGCACTAAACCCCATGGAAACATTCAAGATGTTCTTAAAACAAAAACAATCACGTTTATTTAGTTTTAACTTTTGGACAAACCATTTTTACCACAGACCCACGTTTTTAGCGGCTCAAAAGTAGAAACAACCAAAATGTTCTTCTTCACGTCCTGCTTGTTTTGGGGCTGAATTGCCTTCACTACATGAAACGTGTGCTCAGCTGGAGTCAGGTCATGGCGTGATGACAGGCGACCTCGCAGAATATCCTACATATTTAATAATTAAATACCACAGTAACACAAAAATGTTGCTTCAGTAAAAAGTGTAAAATATCAAGAAACAGAGCCTTGATCTGTGGTGTGTCGCACAAAACAAGTCTAATTAGTCATTTTTCTGTTTTAGTCGTGATAACTTTGGACACCTTTAGACGCTTCTCTTTAAAGGACTTTCTCACGCATTTTTCACACATCAATCATAGTTTTACTTCAGGTTTGAGGAGTCATATTCACATTCACGTAACAAAAGTAAACCCCCTTCTCCACCCATACACACATTTTACCATATGATAACGCATAGTGAGTTTCAGATTTGAATTTCACGCTTAACAGGACAGTGCACAGGTGGAGCTTTTCTTTTTACTGAGGAATAGGAAACAGATATTCATATGAAAACCAGCAGATGTCCATGAAACAAATGAGTGAGAATTCAGAGAGGAGTTCTCCAGGCGCGTCACTGCAGATTGGAGAAACGAAGGTCATTGATGTAAAGTTCCCACAAGACGGTGGAGCTCAGTGAGCTTTACATCAGTGCACCATTCATGTTTACTGTAAAACTAGGTTTTATGTTTACATTACAGCTTTAAACTTTATGCTAGCACCAGCTAGGCTAAGCTAAGGGACAAGTGCAATATGTTATAAGTTGTATGTGTGATTGAATGACAATTTAATGTTCAGTTTTTTGTTATGTTTTATTCTACACTGGAAGAATTGCACCTTAATTTTGTTGTACAATTAGATAAGTATTCTGATTCTGCTTCATCCTAGTATCCTGATGGCAACAAAGAAAAAAGAAGGACAAAGGTAAAAAGTCTTAAGATGCATCATAGTGCATCTCTCTGCCTCTGTCTACACACACACACAACTCTCCATACCTTCCGTATCTAATTCACAGACGTTCCTCTGTGTTTCGATGGCACAAGCGTCTCATGAGGAGAGCTTTTGTCGCTGAGGTCCATTTAGTGTGTGTGTGTTTTGCCGTGGGGGGACAACACTTGTCCTGTCAAGGCTGAGGTGCTGAACAGAAACACTGTTCTGTAATCTGAATGTGTGTGTGTGTGTGTGTCAGTGTATACATTCAACATCGCACAACAAAATTACAGGGACAGCTTTGAGAACCGAGGGAAGCGTGTCTGTGTGTGTTCCCCTCCTTGCTAACTGCCTATAAAATTACAGGGACAGACTGTGGGTTTTACAGAAATGTATGGTGTGTGTACGCACGTGTGGGTGTGTGTGTATAAATAAACTCCAACAGCTTGTAAAATTATAGAGGAACAATGGACTGTGGACATAAACATACAGTGTGTGTTGGTTTGTTTATGAGACATGGCCACTTCAGACATCATGAAGAATCCATGAATAATGATGTCTGGCGTGATAATGTGAGCATGTTAGGACATTAACAGAGAACACGTTGAACCGCAGCCCTTCCACTTGAACTTTTTTAATGTAAAATGCAGCTATTTTAGAGTTGAAGTACAAGTAACTGTGTGGAAAGGTAGAGAAAGGGAGACCCTCATGAGCAGCACAATATCTTGAACAACATAGATATGTGAGATGAATCCAGCTGCAGAGAAATCTGTTGAAAGGTTTAGTTTGCTTCAAATGAAATAGTGTGAATGAAATGTTCAGGCATCCATCTGATGCTGAACCTGAAACCTGTCTGACTGTATCAGCTGTCCTTAACGTGATTTTTCTCATTTTAAGAAAAGATGACGCTTAAATTAATACAAAGAGGAAAAATTCACACACACAGCAACACTAACCCCACTTGGGAGAAAACAAGCTGGTACATTTTTTAGAGAAGGAAATCCAACACGTGCACTACATCGCTTTCCAAGAAGCAACCATATGCTTGGTATGCACCCCATTCCTTGAACCCCCCACCACTCATAACCACAATCCTGTGAAGCATAGTCTCTCCAATGTGTTTTGGGGATATGTATATATGTATATATATATAGGTCCATGGCCTTTACAGGCTGTAGGGGGTTAAACTGTTCAGAGGAACTGTATTCTGTATTGTTAAGTACATTTTGAGTTTGGACCTTGAAAGCATCTTGACTGGTAATCAGCGGTTTTTAAAATGATCAAACAGCCTCCATTATGATAGAGGACAATGGAGCTGACAGGAGATGTGGGGGGGCAAAGCTAGAAAAGATGACAATAGATTTTTTTTCCCTTGTCACCCCCCCCCCCCCCCCCCCACACACACACACACACACACACATAAATAATATGAAGTAAGAGGAAATATGATCCTCTTACTTCACATGTAGGAAATCAGATAAATACAGAAAACCAATTATTCTTCATTTGCTTAAAAGAATTTAAACACAATAAGTGCAGAGGTCATCAAGGCAAAAGAAGCAGCAAACCCTTTAACTGACTCAAAGAGTCTGTGGAGACTGGTTAAAACATGGGAAAACACAAGAAGCTAAATGGTGAATCCATTCAAACACTGCCTGTGTGTTGTAAGAGCCAGGTCTGTGAGATTAAAACGCATGTTATGTGAAAAGAGTGTGTAACAAGAAAAGATGGTTTGCACGCTTCTCAAATGCTGTCTCAGAGGCACCTAGAGTGACTCACACCTTGTTGCTTTAATAATATAGTTAACCTCACTCGTGGTGGAGTGTTATGCTGTGCAGCATGAAAATAAAATGCTCAAAAGTAGGGCAAACCTTTTTCACTCTGGCTCAGATGTTTACAGGTGAAATGCTCACGGTGTGGTTGATGTGGCTAAAATCTGGTTATGGATGTAAACAGTCAGTCAGACCACGTGCTGAACTCGGAGTAGTCAGAAGATAGGAACTCTTCCAAGAAACACACAGACACACTGTACTTTGAGTTCGCGCCTGCATGTTAAGTGTGCTGGTGCATGTGAAGAGGGGACCAAAAGGTAGGGAGGGGGTGAGTTTAACTGTTTCCCTCCTGTGGGGAAACCCCTAACTCGGCCAATAGCACATAAGAACATTCTGCTCTTGGCCAATAGGACGCTGAGCAGGGGGAGAGCAAGTCCACGTGAACCAAAGCACATCCCAAAACACTGGAGCACAGAACAGGAGAGACTGGGAACTGAAAGCAGGAGAACATAGAAGTAAGCTCGAGAATAACAACAAAGATGGTTTTCCTTCCTGGGAACAGTTTGAGCTACTTGTGACTGTGATGTTCTGACCTCAAATCAGCCATTTTCTACATTTTGTAAGAGAACTGCTTCCTTTCTTTTGGAAGAAGTGCAGACAAGAATACCTCAACACTACACACACACACACACACACACACACACACACACAGTTCAAAAAGGGATCTAACCACAATAAACGAGCCCTAATAGTGCTGCCTTGCTTTTGTCGTGTGTGTATGTGAGATGAAGCAACAGGATTCTCAGCTGTGAATATTCACACAATGCAGGAAGTTGTTTTGGCACCAGCAGAGATGTTCTGTAGTTTGTCTGTGAAACCAAACAAGTCTCTGTGTGATCTAACAGCTGCGGCGGTGACAAATGTCCTGGCAGTAAACTGTGAATGAGTTCTGCAACACTTAGAGCTGTATATGACAATGATGTGGAAGCTAGTCAAAAGAGTTTGGGCATTTTCATTGAAAACTAAGGTCCCGGAGCAGACGGAGAATATGTAACGTCTGGCTGATAAAGTGTCTGTTTTATGTTAATGTCATGCAATTTCATGGTTTCACTCACAGTGGTTGAATGATATTTGGCACCTGGTGCATGAGACAGAGAGAGAGCTTCTAATGATGTTCACACATCTCTGCATCAATTTGTTCAGATGCCTGAATGGAATTATTTCCTGTAACTGTTCACATGCTGGATCTGACTCTTTAATTCACAAATACAGCTATTTTTATCATTTCCCTGCAATGAAACTGATTTTGAATCCATTAGTTACAGTGATGTTAGGAGGTGACAAAATTTCAGTACCAACTTTAATGCAACTGGTTCCAACTGGCGTTGTGGTCAAAGTGACACAGAAATGTTAAATGTCCAGAGATACGACTGTAAAAAGACTGTACAGATTAATGTAAAGATGTCCATGCCTGAACTGGGAACCTTCCAAGCTGCCATCCGTCGCCACGTATCAACGGCTCAATGAGCTCATTGCCTGAGAGCGCTTTTCGCAAGCTGCTTCAAAGGCGCTCTGCCCAGTGTCAGCGTGACTGACACTTTTCTAGCACCTTTGGGTTTTATTGATCACGTGGAGTCAAGAGAACTAAAGGACCCGCCCTATACTTGTTTATTTAAGGTGTGCTCCAGCTTTTACTAGCTGTGTTTAACGGAGCCGGGTTTGGCACCAAAGGGGGCTCCAACACAGCTATGCAACGTTGTTGTAGAGGTACACTTTGCCGTTCTTGGTCACAATTTGGTGGCAAAATCAACATAACGTCACGTTGTGAGCTGCTGCATGGGCCAATCGTGTACAGGCGAGCACACAAGATCATCATGACCAAAGGCGAGACAATGCCAAGACAACCTTCCAGAGCTGAATGCGCAGACTAGTTCTCATTGTCCCACAGACTGACACTGCATCCACCAACATAGAGGAGGGCAGTGACACTAATCTCACCCCTGTACATATGGATTCTTTAGTTGATAATGCAGCAGCTTCTCTGCTCACTATACTTGATACTGTTGCCCCTCTGAAAAAGAAGGTAGTTAATTAGAAGAGGTTTGCTCCATGGTACAATTCACAAATCCGTAGTTTAAAGCAGACATCACGAAAGCTGGAAAGGAGGTGG
>JAUMHF010000021.1:19797152-19820943 GCA_032359275.1 Microctenopoma steveboyesi | reverse complement strand
CCCACGTTGTTATCGGGACACCACCTAGACAGCCAGCGATTAAATGACGACATGCGGCTATACATATCGTCACTGATAAGACTTGCTTCTGTCACCAGCACATGACTTTCTGCATGATGATGTAGTCCAGTTTAATTCCAAACATTTTTGCTTTTCAGGTTCAGCTTTTTTCCAGATGTCCTGAGCCTGAGCTTGTTCCCTGGTCTGAGTGCAGCGCAAAGATGTCTCTGGTCATCCTCTGGACTTTTGGCAGAATCAGGAATATGCCTCATCCACGATTTGGTTTTGTAGACTGTAAATGGCCACCGTGCATTTAGTGTTATTTTCCTTGATTGCAAATACTAGAGCACTGCATCAGATGAACTGTGTAAAACAATGTGAAAATGGCCACTGGAGGATGCATAATGCAGATCAAATGTATTTCTTGGCTGCTGATCACACAGATTAACAGTAAACAACAATGATAACAATGGGTTATAGGGGATCTTTTATACTGTGACAGCGCGCAACCACATCATCACAATTGTTCTGCAAAACACCCACTTCCTCATCTGCATGCTTTTCATGGGTTCAAGTTTGGGGCTTTTTGAAGAGACATTTTCCCCCTGGAAGAAAACTAAGCCAGTTTCTTTCTCTTGTTTTTGGACCAGTGAAGTCATGGCAAACCACACTTAAAGTTTTGATTAGATTTATCATCAGGTTCCCAATGACATGTCAGTATCACAGCTTGGTGAATGTGCACTGGACCCTACAGTTTATATCCTGACTTCTCAGCACTAACGGTGATGATGAACTAAAAAACAGTACATCATAATAATAATAATAACAATAATAATAATAATAACCCCCCATATCTCCAGAGATATTTCAATAAAAGAGAGAAGACTGCAACACAGGAAACCACAAACAACTTCACCTGCCTGTGTCACTAAGTGCTGATGTTAAATGACTTATGTACACAGTATATTCCCAGTTAGTTCCTTGGACGGTGCTGTTATGGACAGACATCTCAGATACTGTTCCTGGAAGCAGCTGGAGACACGCTCTCAGTTTGGCTACACACTGTGCAAAGGTTTGCGCATCCATCATGTTACCTGTTCTTGCTCCTCTCCTCAGGTATAAGACATGTCATCAGTTGGAGTTATCTTCCTGATGTACTCATTGGTCTTTGATGCTCTCTTGTCACTCTCTTTCCTTGCGTTCCTTATCTTCACATGTAGTCTCATGCTGCTGCATTTGGAGTGAAACCTCCATGCATTGTAAGGAGCGAGCTCGTTGGGATGTCGGTAGCTTTCATCTCTTCTCAGATAACGGTTGAGCTCAAATTAATATTGAAGTAACAAAACATTATGCAGTAAAAACTAATCCAGAGCTAAAACACAGACGCATATTTTGAGATGTTTATTTGAATTCACTTAAAGGATTGTATTGTGGTTTTCCTTGCATATCTGGACTTCCTTCTTGATACAAGATAGAAAAGCCATGACTCAACTTCCAGATAACTTCACCTGGATGCCTGAGAATCAACGAAACAATATGTTCCGCCACTAACCATGCGTAGCTAATATAATTATTAATCACTTAAGACCATTCTGATTTGTCTGGGCTATTTGTGTTTCCACTACAAGCGTCATAATAAACATAGTCAAATGATCACATTTCTGACAGTATCAACAGACACTGACAAACTAATAACAAATAATTGGCAGAGCTGATTGCCTTAGATTGTACAAGCACACCTAAAATTGTGTAATTGTGCAGTTAAACCTGCAATACCTTAGTGTGGTGCATTCGCGTGTGCGCTTGGCGTTACCTTTGCTTTTTATCTGACTCTCTCTAACAAACATAGACTCTACGTTTCCTGGTGTGGCCTGGTTTACTATCTGGTGAGTCATTTCTCTGCACCGGAAACACACATGTGCTATCTGACACTGATACTGGTGTCTACACAAGTGTGAAAGTTTAGTCATTCAGAAACTAATGTGCTAATGATCTTAGTTCATGGTGCATATTCAAACTGATCCCAATATAAACAAGAACATGAACACAAGACAGACAGTTTGATTATTGATCTGTCTCACATTCAGACCGAGACATCTGTGCAGATGTTATTTTCGTCACCTGGAAGGAATCTGTCACTTAACAGTTTAAGATAAAGTCTTAATTGTTTTATTTTAGATTAAATTAAATTGACACATTTAAACATTACATTTGGTTACACTCACATGTTGGTTTACTACCGATAACTAACCAATAGTACTACTTTCCTTATATTGCGGGGGGTTTTTAAACAGAGGACTACTATGTCAATATTAACTCCCCCCTTCATTCTTGGTCTTGACTTGGTCTCGCCTGCATCAAGTCTTGGTCATGGACTCAGTGTGGCCTGGTTGCTATAACCTAATTATTACAACAGACCAAAGAATTTGTAAGTAGCAAAATGGTGTTTGAGATGAGGATTCTTTTGGGGATCCGTCTTCAGCTCAACCAGAGGTTAGTGATGATTAGTTTCTTTTTACTGAGAGACTGAAAGCAGCTGTTGTGGGTCTTTTGTGTGTTCCAGTTATTAAGTCTCCCAGTATGAGCAGATACTCGAGAGGCCACGTCAGAAAGTGACTGTGTGTTGGCGGAGGAAGTTTAATAATTGACAACGTTTCCCTGAGTTAAAACTAGGGAACATTCATTCTGAAAGACTTGGTGGTCTCTGCTGGAGCTGTTAGGGGGCATGTGGGTCCACTTTGATCTGTCAACCAATCAGATTCCTCTCAGAAAGTAAGCATGTTACCTGATTGGCTGATCAAACATTTGAATTCAAACAGTGCTGGTTATTGTAAAAAAAGGGTGAAAAGATTAACTCACGTGAAAATGAGGCTTTATTGAGTGAAACAGTAAAATTATAAAGCATGACCTATGTTTCCGTATAGAGTTTTAAATCTGATTGATTGTAAACCTTTCCCCCCATATCTCACATAATGAGGCTTTTATTTGTGATTATTTCCGTTCTTGGTCACCAGCTTGTGGAGGAGTAGTGTTTTCTCTCGTTTTATGTAAAACGGCGAGCAGGTAAAAACCCCTATAATGTAGCACATTTGCTGTACAAACAAAATTATTATAGAGATAAACAGTGGTTGTTAGGTACCACATATTCCAGCTAAATCCACTGTGGTGTATCTTTGTCAAAGACAAATTGTCACAGAATTGAAATACTAAATATAAAAAATAATATTAATGTTTTTCTTGGTTAGCTTTGTCACTTGCAATTTCCAGACGGAACAAACAAAGCAAATTTAGTGTCCTTGGTAAACTGTAAATAGAGAAGGGCTTTCATGCATACATTTAATGTTATGTGATTAATCAAAATCATTTTTGCTGTAAAAGTTTCTAAAACCATGTAATTAAAATTAATTCAGGTTCATAAATGAACTAAGTTTTGGCTGATTTGTCATGTTTTCACCTTAAAGCAACAACACAAAAATATGTCAACATATTTTTGCAGCTTGATGATTTCCTGGTGTAATCTCAGGTTCCACAAAATGGAAAATAAATTAACTTTTCATAGCTGGACACGGGACTGTGGAACCAGCCAAATGGAAAGTGAACATTTTTCATTTCATCGGTTACACCTGTGCTTTCCTCATTCTGGTTTGCAGTGACAAACCAGAATGTTTCCTACAAAAACTATCTGAGGGTCAGGAACTTGCATGGCAGAAATGCGTGAGTGTGTGAAAGAGGTATGTTCAGCACGTCGTTCCTTCAAGAAGGTGCTATTGTACAGTTCATGTAGTTACGTTTATCCACTAATGCTCAATTCTAATGTTTTCTTTCCAGTTTTGTAACAGTGATCTCTGAGGTCTGAAAAACCTTTACTTTACTTTGCTTGGCAGACGCTTTTATCCAAAGCGACTTACATGGAGCTAGCGCTGGGTGTCAGGCTCAGGGACACACCTGGTAGGGGATGGACTAGGAGTCAAGGGTTTTAAACCTACGACCTTCTGCATCCCATCTGACGCTTAACCTATTGACTTACCAGGCCTAAAAACCTCTGTGCTACCCCGGCACCATTCAAATACCACGCCACTCTAACTGATGCTACAACATCATTTTAGGATGTTTTTATAGGATCAATATAAGCAGTTCTAGGATCCAGGGTCCAGTTCAGAGAAAATAAGAAGCCTGACATTTTTTCCTTGTCTGTTTCTGCACCAGGTCTTATAGCTTAACAGCAGCTATGCAAAACAGCGGTGATGACACTGATTTGTGATTTGATTGTGAACTGGTTTAACTGAATATCAGACCAACGTAAACACAGCCCCCTCCAAACCCCTGGAGCCCAAAACTTCTGTCAATGGTGGCAGCAGATAAAGAGGAGTAGAGATAAGCGTTGCCCTGACAGGAATGTTCCAGCGTTTTGGTTTCTCATAGCTCACATGCTATGCGTGGATTTTCCCTCACATGCAAATACCATTCAAATTCTGGTCCTCTGGCAAATTTGAATACCAACCTTCTTGAGCAACCCTCTGGAATTTTTGTATATCTTGGCAGCCACTGAACATGTTGTTGAGACATCACAGAGAGGTGGCTGTAAAGACCCAAAGGGTTCTTCAGGGTTCAAAAGCTTTAAAAATCACTTCTAGGCAATAAACCCACATACCTGTGAAGTTTCCTCTAAGCACTGTTACCCTCAGGGCAGCTATAATTTACATCTTAACATAATAAAAAATCCAATACATTGAACCTAAGGGAAGTATCTACTTTTCGAGATTCACCGTGCAGCTGTTTTACTTTTTGTTCACTCTCACTGCTCTTGCATCTCTTTTGGTTGCAGTGAAAAGCTGTTGTCAAAGAAAAAAGCAGCACAACACACACGTTACCTGCCCAGTACGGAAAACAGACACAAACCTCAAATACACAAAAGAGCAAAGGTGGCGACCCAAAACTATTTATAAAGCTACCATCATCCAGCTGTGTGCACAGCCTCCCCTCAAGAGTTTTCCTGTTTCTCCTTTAGGATCTTAACACACTCTGTGCAAAGATCCAAATCCATGGCATCAATCGTTATTTAATTATTTTCACCAAGTTGAAAATAATGCAGATTATTATTATTATAAATGGTGTGACGAGAACTTTTTAGATTTAAATGAGGCTAAATCTGAAGAAATTATCAATGATTTTAGGAAAAACGTCCCAGTACCCAGTTTTATACATGGAAAATAAGTTCACCTTGTGGAGATGCACAAATACCTGGGAACAGTGTTTGATTCTCAGTTTAGGTTCACCATAAACACAAAACACCATAAACTTTATCTAGTTTTTGCCTTTTAACTTTTAGTTTTATCTGCTAGTTCAACGCTGTCCGTTAAAGATAAAAAACAGTCTAAATTACATTGTAAAGATGAGTGACCTGAGTTCACAATGGAAGAAAAGAGCAGTGCAGAAAGTAAAAAATATTATTAGCCAGCCTGATCATGTTCTTGCTACCAAGTTTGTTTTAATGCCACCAGCACCCCTAAGGAAAACAAATCGCAATTCAAACTCTTTTATTGCTTCAGCAATCAGGCTGTTAAATACCCAGTAATTAATGTCATGCTTAATATGCTTAACCTCACAAGTATGTGACCTTATGCTGAGCTGTCTTCATGTCGTTGGACGGGGGTTGTGTTTATTTATGTATTTATTTTATTTACTGGTGGCTATTAAACTGAATTGCCCAATGTGGGATAAATAAAGATTTCTGAACTGAATTCAACTGAAGGTTCAGGCTGTAATCCAGGTGTTAACCCAGAAGGACCTGTACTTCTCAGAGTCTGCTGTCCGTTGCGTGTTGTGCCCGAAAGATAAAATGCAAATGATATTCAAATATTTCTGTCAAGAATGAGAAATGAGTTATTGTTGAATGCAAGTGGAGTTAATATCTATATTTAACAGTGTCTGGCACTTTTGGTAAAAAAGTTATGACTTTTGTCCATCTGTTTTTCAGAACACACCTTCAGCACGACAGTTAAGTCATATTTTCCAGACATTTAAAGTCTCAAGGGGACAGTTTAATTTAAAGGGTAAGGTGGGTGTAAGGTTGAAGTAACAAAGCCCAAACAGGTGGTTTCAAAACCTCCATGATGCTCTCTGAACTCAGAAAGGGAAGTCATTCAGTTTCTAATTAAGAATGTTCAGTCAGGGAGATTATATTTGGAGTTTTTCCAACTCATATGCATGTTGTTGCAGTTTCTATGAGCTGGCGGCTCCTAAGCAGCAATCTTTGTTTCTGATTTTTTAAAAGTCACCAGCTGGGTAGAAACATTGTGGTCTGCTAACTTTACAACTGTGTGGGGTTTTTTCAAAGATCATCAAAAGTAATTTCACAAATCATTAACAGTTTAATTTGGTACGATTTTGCTTGCTCCAAGTAGTTTTTTGATAACTAATATTTTAGAAGATTATCAAAAAAGTAGCAGCTAAATTAGTGGTAACAGCGTGTTTCTCTCTTTCTTTATAACAAATGTATTGTAACCCAACAAGCAGAAGCACTCAAAATTGAATAGAACTGTGTTTGTTTCTTTCTTGTGTGTTTTTCAGGACTTCACCTTCCAATTTTGTCATATTTGGTAAAAACACTTTAAAATACTTTTTGTGCTTTTTGTATTAAGTCCTCTCCGCTAGAATCACATTTAAAATTCTCCTTGTAAGTCGCTTTGGATAAAAGCGACTGCCAAGTAAAGTAAAGTAAAGTAAAGTAAAATTAAGGTAAAATAAATTTAAGTAAAGTAAAAAAACTTAAAGTAAAGTAACTTAAAGTAATGTAAAATTAAGATAAAGTAAAGTTACATAAATTAAAATAAAGTAACATAAAATCAAGGTAAAGTAAATTAAAGTAAAGTAATGTAAAATTAAGGTAAAGTAACGTAAAGTAAAGTAATGTAGATTGAAGTAAACAAAATTAAAGTAGAGTAAAGTAAGGTAGAGTAAAGTCAAATAAAATGTCTTAATTTTATTGCACAGAAAATGTATCATTAACTTAACACCTACAATTGTAGATGTTTACAACAGGTAAAAGCATGAAATAATACTAAAGACACACAAAAGTGTGTGTTCTGTAAAGCTTTTAACTTAAATCATATTACCAGAGTGACGTAGGCCAATATCCCAACAACATCCATGGAAAAATATCCTCACTTTCACTGACGTGTTTGCTCATTGTGTAACTAAGCGTAGAGTTTGGGGTAGCTGATGGGTGTGTCGCACGTCTGACACACATCGCATGTAGGGTTTGATGGTTCATGTGTCATCACGGACTTAGAATTAATTTCACTTAACTTTAACCACAGTACAAACAGCAACGCCAGCTTTTATTAACTCAACCAAGTTTTGAGAAGACTTACCTGCTGGTGGAAAGAAATCAGGTGATCTGCTCAGACTTCTAAGATTGATCCTCTTTCCCCAGTTTAGTGGAAATTCATCCAGAATTTATCAAAATGTCCCTGGACTAGAACAAAGTGGTGAACTAAATACATTGCCATCCCTAGAATCACACTGCTACTGTGGTGTGAAACCTGACTCACTGACCTTTAATACCAAATGTAGAAAGTCTGCGGCTCAGCTGTTTTGACAGTAACGCAATGTTCTGATACACAGCCAGGAGGAAGAAAGATAATACCAGAGTCCTTCTAGAAATACATACCACACATGGAAGGCTTTACTGGCTTTTCCCAGGAAATGTGAGGGTAAGGATGTTGGTGTGTGTATTTTGGGAAGCCTCTAAGATCATGTGTTTTAAGAAGGGCTGCTGATGCCGGAGCTGCAGCTCTATTACCACATGAATTCTGATAACTATTCTGAGACTACAGGACAATGCAGGAAGACCATTTTGTGTTGCAGACAGTAACGCGTGTCCTGAAATATGGGGAAAAAAATTGGTGTTTCCAGTTCTGGTATGAGCTGCAGTTGCTAGCTTCAGGCAACAGAGCAAAGAGCTTTTTTCTTTGTTATCACCAGCATGTCACTGACATAACTTTCTGCTGTCAAACAACTACAGTAGTAATAAATACTGATCTAATCACGTGTCATAAATACTACTAGGTTTAGGAATTAACTCTCAGGTTGCTGCATGTAAGACTTTCTGCGACAGTGAACAGTAAAACAGACATGTGACAAACGACAGTGTCTGTAAACATTTAGAATATCATAAAATGTACCAGTCGAGTAAAAACCCTGTCTATTTTCTGATTGGGTAGAAGGGGTTGTCTCACTCTACACTTTTAAAAAGCATATTCTGTATCTATGCGTAAAAAAAATGTAGCCTGTGATTTTTTAAAAAGTCTGGTTTAAAAATCACAAACTATTTAACCAATGATTTATAATGTGATGTTCTCAATGTGATGTAACATATGGGCCGGTGCTAGGCCAGTATGTTTTAATTTAGTCACTTTCTACCATGAAGCAGTTAAGGACAGTCCACACACAGACACACACTAACATTTGGCAGCTTCTGTGCCAACTCCTCACACACGGGCTTTCTGTTTGTTTGGGCACACAACCAGAGAACACACACACACTGTACACAGTGAACTGTTGCTCGATGGGCAGTAACAGGAAAGCCACTGGGTTCAGCAGAAAGAAACATGAATATTTAACCCAGAGAGAATGAATAGACTGTTTGACAGAGAATTTTAAAGGGGGGGGGGTCAGAAGACAGGGGGCTGAGCACAGAGAAGTGACAAAACAGACAAAAAAAGAGAGAAAGACTTCCCTCTGTCAAAAATATCTCTTGGTTTGATTCCAAGAACTGATGCATTTACACTGCAAGTCAGTGAACCAGCCACCGCAGTAAACATCTACATCAGTTCAGCAGAAGTACAAGCTTCAGTTCCTCGATGACAAAACACTGCAGGCATCCAGGGGTTAGGAGATGAAAGGTCAGAGGTTCAAGACAAAAGTTCTGTTCCCTCGAAAAGA
This sequence comes from Microctenopoma steveboyesi, assembly GCA_032359275.1. Taxonomy (NCBI): domain Eukaryota; kingdom Metazoa; phylum Chordata; class Actinopteri; order Anabantiformes; family Anabantidae; genus Microctenopoma; species Microctenopoma steveboyesi. The sequence continues at coordinate 19,811,997 of JAUMHF010000021.1, read as the reverse complement.
CCTTGGGAGAGAAAATACAGTGTGAGGTGGAGCCGAAAAGACAGACTGTGGCTCGAGGCCCTTCGTGTAATGATGCAGAAAGTGTGGACGTTGGGGTGGTAGCTGGCTGCATTGCGGCTTCTCAGCTATTGTCTCATCACAAACTGCAATTAATGGTTAATATTTTATTAACAGCAAACAGGATGCTATGAGGATGCTAACGGCTAGTTAGCTATTAGCAACAGTAGCAGCTACCAGCATAACGCACCGTGAGCCATGCATACACCACTTTTTGGTGTATGCTAATAAATTGATGCAATATTTATGCCAGCACTGTGAACAGGAATGGTTTAAGCTTTTTCTGTTAGTCACTTTTAGATACAGTATGTGTGTCATACACACTTTGTCTCTATTTCAGAGACTCACACAACCAGGAAACACACATGCACATGTTCGCACACTTGAGTGAATAAGTAAATATCTGAGTCCATCTGCTTTGCAGATTCACACAGCTACATGAATCTGTAAAGTCTAACAGTGGACCAAATGCACTGGGACAGGAGTCATTAGTGCCATTCCCCCACACTGTGCTGGCACACATGGTGAGTATGGAGCAGTGTCAGTTTTACCCTCAAGGGTTGCTGCTTGGTGGTAGTACTCCCTGAAGGTTTAGGAACTTAGTAGCTTCCAGTGCTTAACAACAAGTGTAAACTGTGACTTTCACATACATAAATACACCTACCATGTGTGGTTATAGCTTAATGGTGTGAATACTGTCAAAGAACTTTCTAGCTGCTAAAGTTCGCTTGGATTGTCAGCTAACATTACAGTTTGACAGCTGGATGGAGAGAGAGACAGCGCAGAGAGAGAGAGAGAGAGAATTCAGGTAGTCAGATCTCAGTGATAAGTAAGTAAACTCTGTGCAGACACAGCGGTTAGAAAGCCTGCACTGTTGACACTGACTTTGAAAGCACAGCTGTTGTCCGTACAAACTGTACAGAGTGACGTCCACTGCGGTCAGGACAGGCCTCAGCTCCTCGATATACAAAACAAACAAACCCAAAGTAAAGACTGAGAGATCAGCTCTCACTGTTGACCTGAACAAACCATACGTCTTCCTGGAAAAGCTCAGAGCGAGCCGACCTCGTACCTGGGCTTACCTGTAAACACACACAGACGTGGTGGGAATGGACCCACATCTTTCATAGACACACACTCACATGTGTTTTCCTGGGAGCTCTGAGTGGTTTTTGTAAGTTCAGCAGTTTGTCAGTAAAACAAACACACACACTCTCACTCCCAGCTGTTAGCTTTCCATGCTAATGCTAATGAGGCTGCCTGTCTTTTATGCAGACTTCATCAGCTGCTCATTTTGCATGTTGTGCTCACAGCAATGGGGTCCATCTGGTGCACAAATACCTTGACAGCTTCATTATTTCTAAGAAATGTTGAGGTGTTCTTGAGTTTTGGGGCTTTTTTTACATTCAGCTTGTGAGGTCACATTTCCTCCACCTGACTCTCAGTAACACTAGCAACCCGCTGCTCTCTCGCTTGCTTTTTTTGAGACTGCCCTAGAATAAAATCCTGTTTTGTAGAAGCTCTCAATGTGTTTCAGTGTGGTATAGCACCATGAACACAGCACAGCATCTAATAAGACGTGTCTGCAACAGACATGTTCTTCGGTTTGGTGCGTCAGTTGTGCACATTGCCAGAAATGAATGCTACAAATACACAATATACAATCCTGCATACAATTTGTACAAATTTGTACTTTATTTGTATAGCGCCAAATCATAACGAAAGTCATTTCAGGGCACTTTACATAGCCAAACAGCAAATATATCCCTTATCCGTAAGTATGAGAAACACAAAATTGTTAACTAGAATCAGTATCTTAACAAACACTGATGCCCGAGAGCTGCTTTAGCCTCGAGATGTCCAAGTCCTTAAAAAGTGGGAAGATGTTACAGTGACTGCACCTAGACTGTATGATCAGCTGTGTTGTTTGACAAAAAAGCAAAACCAGGGCAAGACACTGAACCCGTGAGTGTGTTCAAATGGGTAAATGAGAAGCAGTGTAAAGCGCTTTGACAACAAGTCTTGGTAGAACCTTGGGTCTCCTGTGATGTGATATTCATCAGGACATTTAAAATGTTGGTGTTATGAAGCAGGTAACAAAGTTTTATTCCACTTTGTTATCCCCGGACACAGTTCAAGTGTTCTCACATGTTCGCGGATAGAAACATGACATACAGGCTAAATTTTTCAGTTTATAGTAAGTGCCCCCCTTCCTCTCTTTATTACACTGAATTACCAAAAGTCCAGACCAGGGCTGCTCTTCCCGGTTGTCGCAGTCCTCATGTAGGGAAAACATATTGTGGAATTTCACCTAATTATATTTACACAATCTGCGTAGATTTCTTTCCCCAAACAACAAAGCTTTGGGCAAACTCATGCTGAAACTCATACTTGATGTTACTTGATGTGTGAAGATACTGGAAACCATTTAGTCTCTTGTGCAGTGATTTGTTAGGTTGATCAGCCAGTCAGACGGGTCTGTCTCCCCAACATGTCTGCTGCCAATTCAACATGCTGAAGCAGCTGGTCACCAATGATGCTTCTGATTGGCACTAACCAGTGACAGATACAACCTTTACAAGTCCAGCTTCATTTTTAGACAAAGAAACAGAATAAACCTTCTTTTCACTTGTTTTCTGTGGCTGACTTGCTCGTCTGTCCTCGAAGCCAGATCAGGCCTCACTAACACTCTTCTAACTGAATGGGAGCAAACCCACTCGCAGCCGGGCTCCAAAATCTGAGGGAAGAGTATGAAGCTGGAAGAATGGAGGCTGTTACAGCAGCAGACTGAACACATGTTCCGTCACATTTGGCAGGATTGTGCTGGTGTCCATTTCCTTTCCACCATATGCTACATCTCAGTCCCTTCTGCCATTCTCATCCACCCCTCCCCCCACCCCTTCTCTCTTAAACACACACACACACACACACAATGTAAAAGCGCACAGGGATGTACTTAACAACTGAAAACAGGAAGTTGCTCACATCCCACATTATGTTCCACAAACCACACACACACAGATACACGCACACACACACACACACACAAAGGAAAGAACAAGCAACGTTTGGACAGATGATAAAAAAAGGAAACACCAAACCACTAATTTAACGCTCAGCGTTCAGGAATGAATGGAATACCGTTTGTGTCACTCAACACTCTTTTCATTGGCTGAGAGGAATTCCGTGGGTGGTGAGGAATGCTGCGATTGGCTGTGAAGGAATCTCAGGGCCGTTTGAATTGGATGAAATCCAAGCTGCTGCGTAATTTAATATCAGACTGACTAACAGACGTCCTCCTCTTCTCAGGGAGAAAAAAATTACATTTACTTACGGGAAGGAAAGCGAGACCCACCCTTTTTGTGTGTGTGTGTGTGTGTGTGTGTGTGTGTGTTTTGTGGGATTACAACAAAGTGAGTCACTGGATATTGGCAAGATAAATCACATATTTAACTATATTACAAGGAAGGTACAAGTACACACTGTGTTCAAGTTAAGGTCAACTAAAACACAGAAAAACTAAAAGCAAACAATAAACAGAACAAAAATGTTCCCTCTGCCATCCGTGTTCACCTGCCTCCTGGCCCCGGAGGTGGGATCGACCATCTGATCACACCGGAAGAAGAAACTTGGATGAAATGGAGGTGATAAAAGTGAGGACACCAAAGTGATCCTGTGACTCAGTAATGAGATAATAAAACGTCAACTCTTCACACACGATAAACAATAGTCCTGTTGCTTTTCTAATTGCTGTGCTGCCTGTTCATTAGTGTGTCATTATGATTAGAGCTGCTTGAACTTCTGACCTCAGCCCCAACACATGCAAACACACACACAGAGACGTGTCCATGACCCCATTTCACCAAAGGTCAGGAAGGATCATCGAGGACCAGGAGGTAATGGGATTTAAAACAAATAAAGTCAAACATCAAGAGAAAAACACGAAAAGCTGGGAAGACAAGAGATTGTGAGGGAATTACAAACTGGAAAGAAATGAATGTGTCTGATTTATTTACCCGTGGAATCACAAGCTGCAGCTCAAACCACTGCCTTCTCCACATCTGAGCTATGGTCTGCAACAATACTAGCTGCACGTAGCACCAACTAAATCTAGACTCAGCTGACAATTATCAAATGACTAAAATGTCACATTAACAGTTTTTGTCTGGCAGCTATGAGTGAGAGTAAACTCCATTTTGTGAGCTTGGCTACAAATCATCAGGGGCCCAGAGCTGCAGGTGAATGTGTGTTTGCATTGTGTCTGGCACTGAGAGTCCCAGGTTTTAGTCTGGTCACTCGCTATGTTGTCAAGAGGAGGTTCTTAAAAAACACAGGAGCTCAAACGACCTTTTTAGTCTGAAGGACAGAAGAGTTGTTGCATTAAGGGTGTAGGCTGAAAGGAACAGAAACAATAGATTTCATTAGAAGATGATTATACTTGCAGTGAGTGAAGTGTCTGAGGAATGTGATTCTTTGGTTTTGAGTTTAGATTTTATTGGTGAAGGAGCATTTTTTTGCTTGTTGAACTGATTAAGTTTAAAAATTAGAACAGCAAAGTTTGTTTGCAAGGTCCGAATCTAAAACCAAAAAAGAGGACAATTCTTCAGCAGCGCTCCCAGTGTAAAGCCACTCATGCACAGAGACACAGAAAGGCTCTTCTTTGTCCATCTTCCAAACGTGTGTGTGTTTACTCATGCTTGTGTGAGCAGATCTTTAACTCTCTGTTGACCTTCGACCTCTCTGTGTGTGTGTGTGTGTCTCGGCAGATATTCCTCGACCACCATGGCAAATATCAAAGACTCATTTATTCTGTGACAGAAGAGACTGAACACCTTTAGTCGGTACTTGACCAAAGTGAACAGGTACACAGTAAAAAAACGAGTGTAAAACTTACACTTAGAGAGTTGATTTTAACTCCGTACAGATAACATTTGGTCCCACTCAAAATCTGAGTAATATTTACTCTATGGTCAGTGTTAACCTTTCATTGTTAGGTTAACTCTGTAATCTTAACTCCATTTTTTACTGTGTACTAGACGATTAAAATAACTGGACGTCCAAGCTCTGCTGGTTTTCGTAGCGCCTCCCTCTCTTTACCTCATTCATTCATTTATCCTCTGTCTGTCAGACCAAACAAACCAGGGGAAGTCTCATTCATCTGCCGGACTAATGTTTACACAGCACGTCCTCTCATTCTGTGTTGTTTCACTTGCTCGATCACTTTCATTCTCTCGTCTTCATTGACTCTCTCTCTCTCCGTCTATGTGTTGTCCTGCTGCTGTCTGCTGTTTTTCCACACAGGGTGTAAAGCTACTGTATGAGTTCATGGGGTGTGCATGTGTGCGTGCTGTTGATGGGGGAGGACAACATTCAGCTAACAGCTCTGTAAAAAGACCTCATACAACTAAAACAGAACACACACATGCACAGATGAGGGACATTCTCTGTAATAATGAAAATACTACAATATAGTGTAATAATAATTATATTTTAATAGTTACATAACTTGCTGCCCACTGTCCTCCTCCTCTCCACCACTCTTCATCACTCTTCATCATTCTTCATCACTCTTGCTGCTGCAGTACTGATTTTATAAAATGTTGCATCACACTTGTGGGACTGTTCACACGACTTTCTGTTTTCATTCATTTGTGCTGAGGGAGCAAACATTCAGTGGTTAATATTAACATCATCAACTAGCAAGAACCGAAGATACTGACCAGCAGCTTGGTACGTTAGTCTAAAAGGCTAACTACAACCACAATGCAGTAATAACACAGCTCTATATTTATATTTAATAGGTTTGGTTTAAAACTGAACTTAAGTTCAAAATGCAACTAACAAATAAATGATAATGTATTCATGGAAATAGGTTTACCAAGAGTATATAAGACAAATAAAGCTATAAAATAAAATTAGCTACAGCTTCATCAGTTCCCACATGTACAATGTAATGAATCTGAATCTGTGCTACTGAAACTTAAATTTGAGATCAAACGTTTTCAACAACTTCCTGTTGTCGTTACTGTTGAAACTCCACCTTTTATGAAGAACACTGTGATCTCGAATAAAAAACCACACTTCCTCTCACACATCCTTTCCTTTTTGCTTCTTTCTCTTTGTTTCCCACCCTCTGCCCTCCTGGTGATGTATTTTGACAGCACTTTGACAGCTGAACGTGGAGCCAGGCTGTTGTCCAGTTAAAGGTTAAATCGGGTACATTTTCACGCTGTGGACATCAGATTTGAAATATCTCCCTCTCACACTGGGACCCTTAGCTCATTAAATCAAGCCTGTGTGAATGGTACCGGGAGGCCGTGCTGGGTGGAGGGGCACCTGTGAGCCACTGCTGGGGCTTGACCCTTCATTTTGAGAAACCCCCGGTGGTAATGCAACACTTCTGGGAAGATAAAACTTGAACTTCAAAGGCTTTCAGTGGCTGAAAATGTCATGGGTGTCACATGGGGAAGTGAGGATTATTACAGCCTATGCAAATAAGGTTTATAATCTATGCGGTGTAATGATCTCAGAAAAGGAGCATGGTATTTCAGTCTCAGGGAATATGTGAACTCAAAAAAATGTGGAAATATCAGCTGAGGATTATTTCTCACTTTTACGCAGCAAGTTTAAGAGTTTTGCAGAGAAAACTTCTATGTTTCTTGCGTGTTCTACACGCTGTGTTTCTATATTTGTGTTTAGTTTGTGCTCAACAACGTGCTGTTCACTCTGACCCATTATGAGATAAAGATATTATCCAAAATGTTTGTGCAGGCGCTGCCATCATAAACAACAATGTTTTTCCTTCTTAAGAACCACAAATAAAATTCCCTTCTTCCAAATTGTACTTGTGTTGTGTTATTTTGTGTTTCGTGTGTGTGTGTGTGTGTGTGTGTGTGTGCGTGTGTGTGTGATATGGATCAAATGACCCTCCAACATCTTTCCTCCTGTGTTCCTCTCACACTTCTGTCCCGAGAGGAGGATTTCCTAATAAATTCCCACGGCTTCTTAGAAATGGTTGAATGGAATTCCTCAGGCAGCTTTTTTCCTTTTCCCCCCTTTTTCTGACTATAAAAAAAAGACTGCGGGCCCCATTCATTCTTCACGCCTCTCTTTCATCTCCCTCCTTTGCTCTGTCTCACTTCTTCACACTTTGTCTTTTGCTCACACTCTCTCAGCATGTCCACAATTTATCTCACTTTCTCTACCTGTCGTTTGTTCTTTCTTTCTTTCTTTCTTTCTTTCTTTCTTTCTTTCTTTCTTTCTTTTCTTCCTACCACAATGCTGACTACAGAAAAAATGAACCACTTTAAAGCCCTGCTCTCTTTCTCTATTTTATATATTCTCTTTTTATAGATGTAAGATATCAAGACATTTCTGTTTGTTGCCTTGTTTTCACTCTGACAGGAAGCTGTGGTAACCATGGAAACAAGGCATCTTCACCTGTTTCTGTGGTTTGTGGTCCCACACTCACGCGCGCAGTGACATCAGCTGTGACTTTCCATTGTGCACTGTGATGCTTTTGCGCTGCCACAAGACGGCGAGCTGCAGGAAACCTACTGTCAGAAAGAAAACAGACAGGGTTGACGTTGTACTTCCAGGAAACATAAAGAAGAAATCTGTCACTTATCACATCAATAAAGAGACAGCAGGAAACAGGTCAGCGTGCACATACCAGCTGTCTTTAGTGTGGTCTGCACAAACAGTTCAGTTCGTGTATTTTGTTTTTTTTTCTTCAAAACTCCAGCAAAAAAGTTGTATTTTTGTTATGAGCTTACTCTCTCTTGCATGCGGAACTAAGTAGAAAACTTTGTAACACAACATTTTTACACTAGGTTATTCTTATTATTGTCTGCTCAACTCACACTTTCAAAGCTGCAGAAAATAAACCAGCTTTACAGTCTACAACCGAACCTGCAGCAGCTATGGATCCTACACATAATCACATAATGCAGTCCGTTGCTGTTTTTAACATGATACTCAGACTCTTTTTAAAGAAGCTCTTTACTGAGTCGTTCAAACTACATCAACTATTAGACCAGTGGTGCAGCGGGACCTGAATCCAGCTGCAGTATACCTGTCACTGTCACTGTTGGCTGCAGGATACTGAACATATGAGAGAACAGATCGAGGTCCCGGCCCTGAGTCAGAGCATGAGCTCAGCATTGGATCAGGGTCTGGAAGGAAGCAGAAAAACATGTGTATCCTCATCAGTGATTATTCTTTTTAGCTGTTTTTCTCTTTTTGTTTTGTTTTGTATTTTATTTATGCTGTTTTGGATGAAATCTGACATTTGCACAAAGCTATGTTTTATCAAGCTGTGATTTTTTCCTTTGTCATGTTTAAGGGTATTTCTGACTCCGCCCACCAGTGTGTGTACAGTTTCCAGATAAAATATAGTTTCAGCAAAAGAACCACAGTGGAAAGCTGCAAAGATCTTCTGTTATAAGGGGTTACCTCCACTCGGGCGTGGGATGCTAAGTACTAGACAAAACATGCAGCATTAGTCTATGCAGGGGTGTAACACAGTAAGTGATGTACAGCAGGGAGGAGCTGGGAAAAAGAACATGCTTTATCAGCAAGCCTTCCTTGTGTAAATAAAGACTAAGCAAACAAAAACTCCTTAGCGAGACGTCTTTCTTTAAGCCCCGTCTTTTTACCACCTTCAATCATCTGTCAAGCGAGGTTAAAGGGAATGAAGGCACTCCCACTCTTCATACAGGTAGCTATTATCTTTGATCCATGAGGCCGTCTGGCTGCACAGTGCTGTATCTTCAGGGTCTGATGCAATACTGTGCATGTGCTTGTGCTGTCGGTTGATGAGACTGGCATAGTTCTATCCATCCATGGTTTATTCAAGCAGGAGGGACAGGCTGGTACTGTAGATACACTTTCAGTGCTGCATTAATGTTTTATGCAAAGTTGTTCTTACTGTTCAGCTCGCTTCACTTTCTATAGCATCAATTCCTATCAAAGATAATGCAGATAAATAAATATTCATACAGGCGCAGCTGGCATCAAATCCCGGCTGCAAGTTCACAGTCCATCAGCAGTTCTGGGCCTAGACAGCATGCTCAGATTGAGATCAATTAAAAAACACTTAACGTATTTCGCCACAGTACTTCACCTCATGCATTCAACATATACACATGACACAGACTCTGTCACATTGACTGCTGTTGAGAAACTTATTAACTAAGGGCATTTGAGTTTTTCATGATAATAAAGTGAACGTGGACGTTAAGCATGTCAAGTTTATATTTATATGTTTTACATTTAAAGTGTTCAGTTGGAAGAAAAGAATGTGGCCTGGTAGCTCAATGGGTTAAGCGTCAGACTGGGATGCAGAAGGTCGCAGGTTCCAACCCCGTCTGACTCTTAGTCCCATCCCCTACCAGATGTGTCCTTGAGCCAGACACCCAGCGCTAGCTCCCTGTAAGTCGCTTTAGATAAAGGCGTCTGCCAAGTAAAGTAAAGTAAATGGGAGGCTTTTAAAGTGAAGCAGCCACAGGAAATGTTAGCATCAATTTGTATCATAATTATCACAAGGTAATTGTTAGGAGGAGAAATCCACACAGTGAGATTATTTGAGAGAGGAGCTCATGTAGTTTCTTTCATTAACAAAACATTAACGAATGTGAACAGTTTGTCACTTTCAGGTCACAAAGTCAATGATAAGCAATTGTCATGCATTTTCCATGTTGTGAGTCCGTCTCTGAATCAGAACAGCAGGAAAGAGCTGTGAATGTCATGATGGCATCAGGTTTTAGATTTAGTGCCTTGAGATAACTTATGTTGTAACTTAGCATCAAGACTGGGTGTATTATGACACATACACTGTCACTTGCTGCTCTGGTTTTTGCACATTGCACACGCACCTTGTGTTGTGTGTTAAATTTATGTGGTGTATGTATGTTGCATGTAACACTGTGCTGCATGCAGCGTGTGTTTGCACACTGCACGTGCACCTTATGTTGTCCGTTGTCTGTTATGTCATGTTGTCAATGTATGTTGCATGTAGCACGAAACGTTGTTTCGCCTCACTGTCACTCACTGGCGGCCTGGTAGCCGAGTGGTTAAGGCAGAGGGCTGGGAAGCAAAGAGCCCGTCCCCCCTCACCAGGTGTGTCCCTGAGCGAGACACCCAGCGCTAGCTCCCTGAGCGCCTCCTGTGGCTGCTCACTGAGGGTCCCCCCATCCCCCCTCTGCATTTGAAATGCAGAGATGAAATTTCGTTGTAACATGTAAAAATGTATTCAACGACAATAAAATGGATTCTTCTGTGTACTTATGTATATGGTTGAAGTGACAGTAAAGCTAACCTTGAACCTTGTGAATTGGCGCTATATAAATAAAACTGAATTGAAAATTGAATTGAATTGCTTCTACAAATCTTGAACTTGTACTTGTGCTGCTCTGATGAATACATTTCAGTTCACACTTTTTTTAGCTCCGATTTGGGTCTCTACCAACAACAACTCACACTTTCTAGTGACTGAATTTCCTTCACCAGCTAGTATTCGTGTGCTGGTTGGTGCTAAGCAGGCAGTGCTGTCTTTAGAGTCTGGTTTATTCATATACTGTATTTTTTCTTGAAGCAGCTGCCTTCTGCAGGGTACAGTACTAAACCAAAGCTGAAGTTGTGAGCTGCAGAGAGCCGAAAGGAAGTGCAGAACTGGCTATTACTTATCTGTGGTTTTGCAATTTCGGATACAGGCAGTCGTGTAATTTATATCTAAATATTTCAATTAATTTCAGGATTATGTTGACTCAGGTTCAGAAGGTAAAACAGTCTATTGGTGGAGTTTTTCTAGATTAACTGTAGCCAACTTAATGGAAGTGGATCATTAACCTGACATTGTGTATAAATTTCCATACTTCCTGTATCATCCAGATTATCAATCATGTTTCACCACATCTGGAAATGATGAAATAATCATTAGCAAAGCCGTTAATTAAGGACGTTTTTTCTTTCTTTCTTTGTTCATCACTGTTTTTATGTCAGCGCTCATAAAGTGCCACCTCCAAGCTGCTGAAACACACCCTAAATACAATCCTGACCTGTAGGCACACACATTCAAAGACGAATCCCATGGGAATCAGTGTGTGGGCGTGTTTGGTTTGGCACACTTTCATCTGAACATCTTATCTAGTGCGCACTGAATGGGGGGAGTGCTGTGGAGTGTGTACACGTAGATGAAGAGTTAAGAAAACGTAAACTGATGTTGCCAAAACTTCTACAACGCCTTCGTTGTATGTAACCTCTCTGGAAGTGCAGTTTTTGTTTTCACTCAGTTCATGGTGTACCAGCTGCTGTTATCATAGCACAGATCAATAACACCTCACACGCGCACGCACACCTCAGCTTCCTGTTACTACACAATTATGTCAAATTACTGAAACAATGCAATCACGTCGTACGAATATTGTGTTTTGACCTGAGTTCCGCCTCCTTTCGTGGCTTCCTGGGAGCACAATCGGAACTTCTTACGTTAGGCCTGGCACCATGACTCACAACCTTTAACAGCCTCAATTTTAACGAGGGACAAGCCCAACACTGACGATGTGTCGTGACCCTTTAACAGCTGAAACCAACCTCCTTCGAGCTACTGGGATTAATTTAGACCACTAATGATGATTCCTCCTCAGAGCTGCAATGCCCAGTAATATATGACCAGATCAAATTACGTCATCAGGCATAAGTCATGCCTCTGAGAAACGTTGGTGGAATGACTAGCTGACTAATGGCAGTTGAATCATTAAATGCCTGGATGGCAAAGATTTGCATTAAACCAACTGATGCAGCAGTGTTTCTCTCTCACACACGAAAATGCAACAAAATCTGTTTTTCTTTTATAATTATCATGGTGAAAGAAATCAGGTCACTGCACTTATGCCTGAAACCTGCCTCTGTGTGTTCGTTCTCCCGTTTCAGGGCCGGCGTGTGTGATACCGCTGTCACGCGCTGACCCGGCTCTATAAACCATCTCCCGGCCTTTCTCATTGTTCAGCATGGGAAAGTATTTCAGTGGCGGTCTGAATCACGCTGCGAGCTCTTCTGCATTTAAAGTGACAGAGTGTGCATGTGTGAGAGGAAAGGGGGGGGGTCACATCTGAGAAATGCCCCCATATCTTCACTGTGAATTGTTTGAGTGGATTAGAGGCAGAGGAGTAGTTTACACAGAAACATCAAACATGTGCTTGTGCGTAAAGAGCACAGTTCAGCACAGGGGCCATTCAGTGGAGCGTGGTGAGAGCGGAGCAGGTGTGTGTGTGAGAACTCTTTGGATAAGTGTACCAGTTTTAAAAGCATCAGTCAGGAATGGAGGGCAGGGGTGTGGACATATCCCACGATCCTCTCTCCTCATGGATCAGTTTCACAACTCCGAAGATCCTTACCACCCTCCTCCACGTGAAGGAGGAGGATCGTTCCAGTGGTGCACATCTGGATGCAATTCCCATTTGTTGTAATGTTGATTAATGTGCAAAATAAATAAATTAGAAATATATTGCTACCCACACGAGCCACTTACCAACAATGTCTCTTTCTGTCATGTGCACACTTATTCTGTCGCCTTCCTCTCTCCTCTTATGAGCCTCCCTCTCTCTCCCTCTCTCTCTCTCTGCCTTTCGTCCTCACCGCATCTCTCGGTTTCTCGCCTCTGTCTTGCTGTCATGTTATCCGTGCACCTAAATTCCACAAAGCTTGCACGTAACAGGCAGGGACCTGCATGTTGGGTGTACACACGCCGGCTTTGTGCGGCTTTATTGGCGCTTTCGTGTGAGGAATGCACTTTGATTGATCTTCCGAAACATTGCATAACTTTATAGTGAGCACTACAAAGGACGAGCTGTAACTGTACATGCTTCAGCTTACCTCGAGGCTATCAGTCAGCTGAGTTATTAAGCTGTGAATATTAGGTTAAAGGGCCTGTGAATTACAGTAAAGGGTTCAGAGCTAGGAGACAATCATCAGCGTCTGACAAACAGACACAGCTTGGTGAAAGAAGTAAAACGCATTGCATTATACTCAATTCATTCTCAATATACGTCACATTGGAATATAACCGTAACATGATGATTACAGACTATAGGTTTGGAGCAGAGACTAGCTTCAAATGACCAAACTAACAGCTGAGACGTCTCTTTGTGTGCAGTGCTGCTGACAGATACATTTAAGTTTTGATCAGCACAGCTGTCTCCTCTGGTTGCCAGTCATACATACAGTCACTTCAAACCTCGAGGAGCCCTCAGCTTTGGTTTCTAAGCTGTCAAAATAAATAACAAAAATGTCTCTGGATTAACGAGCATCTTCTGTTTTCTTTTGTTTTCCCAGTGGTTCTGAAAATGCACCAAACTCTGAGCATAAAAGCAAAGTAAAGCACATTGTGGATTTGATGTAACATTACACCCCTTGTTCTTTAACGATGATGGATGACGAGTAAAACTGGTTTTAAATCCTGTAGGAACAGCAGCTTGTTTATCCTAAAGTCCTGATGGATGTGCAGCTCTGCCAGACGCACCACAAAACAAATCCGAACTTTTACTAATCTAAATGCCTTTCTAGTATAAAATATCTACACACCAGCGGCACGGAACTTAAATGAGTCCACACAACCATAGTAAGACACACACACACACACACACAGTCCCTAACGGATGCTCGAGCCGCTCGCTGCCCTTATATGGCAGTTCCTGTGCCATGGTTTACTACACATGAGTGCTTTAAAATCATTTATCCCGACTGCAAGATCATATTTCAGTACATGCACACACACACACACACACACACACACACAGGCAGGATGTGCACGTAACAGCTGCTGCAAGCCAAGACGTTCTCTGGAAGAAAGAAAGAAAGAACGGACTGGGCAACAGGCCCAGGAGGGAGAAATGAGAGGAAGCATAGAAGCAGAGATGAACAGTCATGAACCAAATGAAAAGTAAGGAGCCTTTCTCACCCCATCTGAGCAGGAGTAACTGTGTTAGAAGGATGAAAAGGATTTGAGGAGTGACTGTGCCTGTTGTGAAACAGAGTGGATGAAGGTCAGCGGGTTAAGGCTTCGCACAGCAGCACTGAGAGTTTCCCAGGAGAAGCGCGCATCAGAGAGAAGTCCCACAGTACAAAGTCATACCCACACAGTGGAAGGGGAAAAGTGTCTTCACCTTGTGTTAACGCCATGACACACACCTACAAGGAGACGACAGAGACACGCATGTGCTTCTGTTTATGCTCAGGCACAGGTGCGGTGAAAAGTGGATCAGACCTGTGAGCTGGGCCTGAGGTGACATGGACTGAGAGTCTGTGAAGATGGGCCGAGACGTTTATTCAGGCCTACAGAACAGAAACTGATAGACTGAGATCATTTATACAATGAGTCAGGTTGTGGTGTTTATCTGCACAGAGTGGAATAATCAGTGCATGGAGTTTAGATGATGTGTTTTATTCAGTTACTGATGAATAACCCATGAACACAAACGGTTTTTCAGCAGTCTCACAGAGGAAGCAGAGCTCAGGGCGGTCGCTCTTTACATTTAGTGATTCTGTGTCACCTACCAGAGGGCAGGTTGGTAATGTTGCTGTGAAAACCATATACTTCAAAGAATGTGTGCAACAAGTTGTGACATCTATAAAGCGTGATTCAGGGACATGTCAAGGAAGTTACAAGATTCAAGATTCAAGATTCAAGATTCAAGATTCAAGATTCAAAACAATTTATTAATCCCAGAGGGAAATTGTTTGCCATGAATACAGCCGCTCTCATTATAGAAAAATTAGAAGACCCACAACC
>JAUMHF010000021.1:19764282-19789050 GCA_032359275.1 Microctenopoma steveboyesi | reverse complement strand
GAACCCCACATAGCTGAGGGGCGCAAGCTTTCAGCACCCTGGGGCTGACTCCGTCTGGCCCTGCAGCTTTTGTGGGGAGCAGTGGGAAGCAGGTCGGGTGGTGTCAGCATGTTCTGTAAATGTTTGTGTGAACCAGGTAACAGTGAATAAAAGATATGATATGGAAAATGTTTACTGGAAGTAAACAGAGTGAACTCCTTCGTACTGAGGCCAGATCTCATTAAGACTGAAGCACAGAACTGAGGGTGGAGCAGAGTGAAAGACAGACGAGAGAGAGAGAGGGTGATGAATGTGGCACAGACCCAAACAGCACTTAGTGCAATCAATCACTGCACAAATGCCAAAAACATGCGACGCTTGCAAGATGCACACACACAGCAAGCCAATGAGCACAGGAGATGTACACACACGTGCACACATTCAGATTCTGTGAGGCTGTACGCACGCACACACACACACACGCCGGGTGACATCTCAGCTGCTTTCAGCTCCTGTCCGGTGGCTCGGCGGAACTGCAGAGTCAGCAGCGGGCCTGAAACAGCAACGTGCTCAGCGTCGCGTTTCACACGCGGTGTTTCACTGCACACAGTAGTAAGGCGCTCGCTCAGGTTTCATCTGCTTCATCGTTAACAAAGGATCACAGAAGGAGGTTTGCACCTGCTTCTGTGTGTTTCTCAGTTAGTGAGCATCACAAGTCACTCTGAGAAGAAGAAGAAGAAGAATTAGCAATAGTTGCTGCAGTCACTCTGTCCTCATCTCACATGAGCAGTAGAGAGGACGCAGACATGTCTGGACTTGACCCGCGCAGAGAGGGAGAGCGAGAGACCCTTACTCTGTTATGAGAGAGAGAGATGTGTGAAACCTGAGACCTGATTGTTTCTGGATGATATGCCAGTGTGTGTGTGTGTGTGTGTGTGTGTGTGTGTGAGCATCCCATTAAGCTGTCGAATATGTCAACATTCATTTGTGTTGTGTAACACACACGCACAAAGACAGAGACACATTAGATGCCAGCCTGGAACAAAAGAAGTCGATGGTGGCGTTTCACTGACCTCACATGGCTCCGGACTCTGTGTGTGTGTTTGTGTGTGTTTGTCAGAGCAGGTTACAGCCATGGAAACACACACACACAGGAAAAGGAAATGTCGCTACTTATTTTGATCGTCTGTTGGTCAAATGGGAGGAAGGAAGACGTTCATCAGGGCTACATTTCTATTCCCTAATAGCATCCACATTTCCCTTAGCTTGTGCTGTTCCCTGTGCCTGAAGGCACGTGGACAGATATTCACTCTGATGTTAATCGGCAGACGAAGCTGCGGCTCGGAGAACGTTTTCTAACATCACTGCAGCGATACACAAAGCTCCACGTTGTAGAGGTCGAAGATTAAATGAAGTCAAATCTCCCATCATTGATTCAGATGTTGTCAGGTTCCTTTTGGTTCTCACTCACTCCTCACTCTTCAGTGTGTCTGTGTGACACGGTGGCCCAGTGTTCTGATCAGGCCCAACAAAACCCCTCCTCACCCCATGTGTGACCCAGATATCAATCAGATATACATACATCACATCCTCTCGCCCCCTCTCACGTGGAGACCTTCAGATAATACTGAAAATGTTTAGATCGGGCTTCTTTTTATACGCCTTCCAACGTTTGGGGCGACAGTGGGTGGGGCAGTAGGGTTACCTGTTCAATTAACCAGAACTCCACCTGTCGCTCCACCTGTCACTCCACCTGTACATCCTGTAAATGATACAAAAACAGAAAGCTGCAGCTTTATGTCCATCTAAGTGCTGCAAAAGCTGAAACCATCAGGCGTTTAATGTCATGGTGTCCTCCTCCATCTCTCTGAGGTGTATATGTCAGCACCACACTGTTTACTGCTCCTCACGCCCCGTCGGGACCAAAACTTTAATCTGCAGCCAGAGGAAGATAATAACATTTGTACTGCTAATAGATGACAGACAGCCACACATGAGCTGCCTGTGTGTGTGTGTCACTCATTCACAAATTTACAGTCATACTGAAACCTCACTGACGCTATCGCTCTTACAGTGACAGTCATTGTGAAACCAGTTTTAAATGCTGATAATCCCAGTAAGCTCACCACTTTCCCCTTTGAATTAGCAGAGATGAACCACAGACCACAGACTCCCAACGGGCCAGCCACAGAGGAACAGTCAACCTTCTACAGGCCGGAGCTACTAGTCAGTAACATTAGTCATGAGACATTTTATCACATGTAATAGACGGGGGCCAAAAGTGTTTGGACACCTCTTTAGGTTAGTGAGTTTGGTGACTAACATACACAGAGCTCCATCATCAAGCTGAACTAGCAGCGCAGGGATGAACTGGAACAGTGAGCTGGACCTCATCGGACTTTCTCATGTCCAAAATCAATAACGATCTAACCCCCCCCCCCACACACACACACACACACACACACACAGCTGTGCCCAGACATTTTTACATGATTGGTGCAAATTCCTAAAGTATTATTCACAACATTCCTGGTTATGTTTTCACATTTCTGACCAGCGTTCCTGTCTAATTGCATCTTTGCACCACTTCACGTTCCCTCTGTGCACTCGCACATTTGAATAGCTACAGGTCTGCTTAACATCATCTCTCGTCTCTCCATTCACTATTTCGATTTCCTCAGGTCACCCTTGGTGGATTTGAAGTCGGATGCCGGGCATCCGTAATCTGTAGGGCTCTGCCCTTTGCCCTCAAGCAAGGTGTTTAATGTAGCCCAGATCCCACAGTGGAGGTTCTCAAGCGTAACTGTATGAATGGAGGGCGTGACGGGGAAACAACACCTTGTTCAGTCAACTTTCCTTAGCTAAATAAAGATGAGTCATTAGATCAAGAACTGCAACAGAATAGCAGGGTAATGACCTTCCAAATAGCTTTGGCACACAAAAGGACCACTGTTAATTTACACCATTAAGTAAGGTGACTAACAGAAACAGTTTGTACACTTCCCAGAAGAGGAAACAGATATCAAACTGTTCCAAAATCCTGCAGGCTGCAGCAGAAAGACAACATTAAAAATGAGTCCTCAGGTTAATCTATGAGGCATGAACCACGGAGTGGGGGACAGAACTCTAATGAATGCTGTGCAGTAAATGTGGTTTTACCTTTATACCATGAAGACAAATGTCCCTGTGGTGCAGTAAACATCACCCTTCATCATTAGGTCTGTACTGCAGGTTTCCGTTGGTATCATCAGATAAAAACAAAGCTTTTTTACAGTGTTTCTGTAAGACAACTAAACTAGACGTTATCTTCCAAGGCTCCATTCACCTTTATTTGTCGCACACTGATCCGCACTTTGAAAATCAACAGGATATTTGGTTTATTTTGCCAGATGATTTGTCCTTTTGAAATACGAAGTCTCATTGTGTCATAAACACCACAGGGATTCATTTTTTCTACACAATAAGTCAGTTGAGCCTGCTGAACTTTTTTTATTGCTTCACATCTCATCCACGCCTGCCTTAACAAATACGGAAAGCAACAATAAATCCATAGTTATACTGTCAGCGCTGTTGGCAGTTAATAATTTTCTTAACTGACGAGGCAGGGGAACAGGAAGTGCTTATTTGGACAAACTGCAGGGAAGCCTGGCGTTGTGGAGAGTCTGTTATCTTATCACGGTATTTTGGTGTTTTTCTCTTTCTTTCTCATTTGTTTATTCTAATTAGTGTTGCATTAAATCAACAGACACGTTCCTTGGAAGAATTAGGCATCAATATCTGATATTCCCTCAAACAAAACATGTAGCGTAATGTGATAGAAGCAGTATTATCACTTAAAGTACAGTAAAAAAGAGGTACAGTCTGATTACAGCACAAACAAAGGGAGCCTTTCTCCACACACACCAGTGGGAGACCCAGATCTCTCAGAAGCCTGATGGATGATCAGGAAACTAAATGACTTGTTAAACCAGAGGCCTTTTTCTGCATCAGTACAGTGAAGCCACTTTTCAAGTGGAAATAGTAAAATAGGTAAATCTGTGGTTTCATGGAAATGAACTAATGATGGAGATAAAAACGTGAGTTCCAATGGATTGCAGGCAGTTAAAGTAAAGAAAGAGGAAACGTTTGTATTTGCTGAGGTTACACAGAATTCCCCTGTAACTGCCCAACAGATGTGAACCAGCACCTGTAAATGTTTTACTGTCTTATATAAGAGGTGTGTTTAGTCTCTGTCTATCCAGAAGTTTGCCCTGTAGCTGACATGCAGGCAGGTTTAGACACACACACACACACACACACACACACACACTGATATGTTGTATATGCAGATGAATACTACACAGTAACTCTGATAGAGCCTGGAGAGAAGACTAAACTCGAGAACCTGTCTCTCATGACGTCCGCCCCAACAGTGACACACTTTTCCTCATTCATTCCTCCATTTATTCATTCATTATGCTCACACTCACAACCTACGAGCCAGCCACTACACCGCCGTGCAAAATTCATTTCATTACAACAGAATGATCGTGTTCTCTGCACGATTTTCAGGAGACAGCGTCCAACGTTGAGTCCTGGGACGTGCTTCACATCACATTAAGGAAACGATACACTGCTATGTTTGCACTTTCACGGCATTGTTGAGTAACTTTCTGCTGGTTTGCTGACATTGTTAGAGATGTCAACAAACTATTATAGATAATTAGTTTAAGTAAATAAAAATTTGCAATTTGTTCCATAATTGTGGGGCATAATAAACAAAAGCTGCTTCACTTTGTTTGGTCCTAATTCTAGGAACAACAAGCAGATTTTTCCTAGTTGACCTCAAACATCATATTTTATATATATTTGGTCAAGAAGCATTTCATGTTTTGTAAACCATTCATAACCTCTGGCATACAGGAAGCCAGTGCACTGACTTAGGAATTGGTGTGATGTGGTCAATTTCCCGGTGTTGGTGAGGACTCTGCCAGCAGCATTTTCAATTAACTGTAACTGTCTTATTGATTTCTTATTGAGGCCTGTGAATAATCCATTACAATAATCCAACCTGCTAAAAACAAATGGACACGTTTTTCTGAGTCTTCTTTGGACAGGAATCGTTTGATCCTTGCTTTGTTTTTGAGATGATAATAGGCTGAATTTGCAATGTTTTAATGTGACTGTTAATATTTAGGTCAGACTCTAAAATGACTCAGAGATTTTGGACTTGGGCTGTAGTTTTTAGACTTGCATTATCAAGGTGAGCAGCAACGTTTAGTCTTTCTTCTCTGGGACAAAAACAATCATTTCTGTTTTGTTTGTGTTTATTGCAGAAGGTTTAGTTGCATCCATTTGTGTATTTGTTTGATACACTGCTTTAGTGTTTTGGCTGGACTGTAGCACGTGGTGATTCCTTAATGTAAAGCTGTGTATCATCAGCATATGTGTGGTTGGAGACATTGTAAGTATCAATAACCTGCATGGAAACAGGAATTCTTTTGTCCTATCATTATCAGGATTATGATGGACACCAGTACATCACTGAGAGCTGGGCACTAAGATGCAATGTCTCCTTCAAACAGTTGATGTTGACATGTAAATACTTTTTAACAGCACATATGTTTTTCAGAAAACATGACTGTAACTAGATTCTGTTTTCTTGTAACATAATATGGAAATCAGGAAGATTTGGACACTGGACATGTTGACTGAAAACATATCAAGTTTTCACCAAAATACTGAATCTCACAAAGCAATCACTGCTTAAAGTTGAACTTTTGATTGACGTGTTTGGAGCTCCAAGCCCTTTAAATGAAATCTGATTTATTACTGAAGACTTGTGCAGTGACTGAAAGCACATTTAATTTGAAACCACAATTTCTCTTTATCATTAAACATCATGCTTTTGTTGCCTAAACCGAACCGCAGATTCAGGATGTGAGTCCCAGCCCTGAAAGCTGCACACCCAGCATCCACCCTAACTGCCTCTCTGTGACTCCTGTGGTACACTCACACATAAACCAGGGAGCTGATACATTTGCCACCAAAACACAGCTGGGTAAACAAAGTATTAATACAGTCTGCATCACATTTCCTGTAAACAGTTCTGGGAGATCACGTTAAGCTTCTCTACCTCTCTCTGTTTAATGATGTAACAAGTTCCTGGTTACCATGGTTGTCTTCTGTTGTCTCCCTAACTGGCCTCCACAGCTTCATCCCACCCAGTCCAGGTTTTGTAAGGCACTTTGTGTTTTGGGGGCTATTTTGAGAAAGAGATTTAGTTAGCAGTTATTTTGTGGCCCTCAGTTATTTTGAGTGTTTTTTTCGCCAAAACACAAATTTGAGGCAGCTCAGATTTCACTTAAGAAGGTCTTTTGTGCTTTATTTGGTAGTTTTATGGAGAGACAGACATAAAACAGGGTAAGGACGAGAGGGGAGTGACACATGAGCCGGAGCGTCGCGGTTTCATGGCGTGAGCAGCACTCCAGCTCCCGTGACTCTCCTTACTAAAACGTGTAACTCTCCTGGTGTCATGGTTTCAGGTCCAGTTTGTCACCACCCTGGCTCGTTGCTGAATTAGAAACCACCACCACTCGCTCTCTGTGATACAGGGAAGCTGACTCCTGTCTCCGATAGCTAGTACCTCCATCTGCAACAAGAAAACAAACACAGCACGTTTGATCAAGCTATTATTGTTTTTACTGGCGCGAACTGACGCGACCTTGTCATCCCTAGAGTGTCTGGCAGATAGCACTGAAATTTACGGCGTCCAGATTAACCTTATTTAAACGTCCGTGTGCCAACACACGATGTGTTACGGCGCTGGCCTCGTGCCAGTGTGTGCTCCTCATTCCCAGAGGGTGAATTCTGATGATTTATGGCACTCTGACCTTTTCCAAGGCCAAAACGATGCACAATCTCGTAATGTGATGTGATGTAATGTTTAGATTTCCATGCAATATACAATTTTTATGTCTCCATTACTCTAGCACCACCCTACGCCTGGGTGCACTGATGTGGGTTACACCAACAGTCAGACACACATCAGGACTCTAGATCTGCTTAAGCAACACTGCAGGTTAATGTGTAACTCTGCATATGTGTGTGTGTGTGTGTGTGTGTGTGTGTGTGTGCGTGTGTAACAAAATGTACCTGATTGCGGTCATAGCAACTAGTGTGTTTGTTTACTGTATTTACTATAATGTTCTTACAGAGTGTTCTATCTAAGAATCGGGTGTTTTATTAGATACAGGTGTGTGTGAAATAAAGGTACTAAGTAAAACAAAGGCTGCGGTTCATCTCAGTCACATGCTGCTCCTCATGCAGAAGCCTGACGACCTCTTGGAAATATTCCATGAAACCATATTTCCATCATGAGCTTCACATGCAGTTATCTGTCCTTAGCAACATCTTATAGGAAATCTGATGCGTTCATGGTGGCTGCAAATTAAAAAGTCAGTATTTATAGGTTGTCCTAACAGTCTTTGGGGAGTAGGGTCCAAAACAGATTTCTATCTGCAAGAGCAGCATTTCAAATTGAAACGAGCTCATATCTGCACAATCACTGTAAGGACAAAGTTTTTATTCCCAGAGGTTCGTACTGAGCTGAGCTTTGGTGAACTTTGACTCACATACAACTAAGCTGCTGACCCAAAGGAAAGAGAGCTCAATAAAAGATGTGTTACACCATCCAATTTCACATAACATGGCTCAATCAACACAGACGCTGCACCAGCACAGCTTCTGTCTTTTGTCTGCCAGTTCTCAGAAAGTGGTCACAAACCAAACCTCTGTGTTCAGCAGGCTGCAGCAACCTGCCCTGAAAAAGCTCGTTGGGGGGCGATACACAGGATATGAGATGAGGAGAGTCTAACGATCATGACTCGTACAATTAAAACTTGTAGCTGCAGCAGATAGAGATTTCAGTCTTTAGTCTAAACTACTCTTGTCATGCTGGTAGCAGAGTGGTTAAGGCAGAGGGCTGGGAAGCAGGAGCCCCGGGTTCGATCCCCAGCTGAGGCACCCAGGCCACCCCCCCATACCAGGTGTGTCCCTGAGCGAGACACCCAGCGCTAGCTCCCCAGGCGCCATGTGGCTGCCCACTGCTCCCCCCAGGGGTGATGGGTCAAATGCAGAGGACCAATTTCATTGTAACATGTAAAAATGTATCAATGACAATAAAGTGGATTCTTCTTCTTACAACTTGATACTGATCTTTTATGTTCTTAAGATATTCATACAGTGATTGTCAAGGGAAAACTGTGAAACCGACTGTTGGACACAGATGTGCACATATTTCCCAATTCTGCCTTTATTCATGGGGTTAAATTATTTGAGACACTGCAACAGGCTGTGAATGCAGCTGAGTAACAACACTGACACAGGGACTTCTTCATCTTACATACTTAGTGTAGACTTTTATAAATGTAGAGATCATGAGCGCCATCTAGTGCATATGTGTCAATCTCAAGGCCCGCGGGCCGAATGTGGCTGCCGCGTTCGTTCAACGCGGGAGCTTTAAAATTCTTCGTGTTTGAAAATAAATAGGTCAAAAGCGTGCTTTGACCAAAAACTACATTTCTTACAATGCATGTACAAAATTATGGCTTACCGCCACTACACGGCAGTGTAGTCATTGATATGGAACCATGCCGAGACCTGGCGGTAAGCCGTAACTTCGTGGATGGAATTAAGACCCAATATGTCCAGAAAAAGAAAAGTTGATGCAGACGAGCAGCACAAACTATTCATCATTGCTAAATTAGGCTAAAATATAAAGCTTTGAGGAATACTAAATAAAGAGCCACTTAGGAGCCATAAGAGCCAACTCTTCTAAGAGGGACGATCCAAAAGGGCTGAAGCTTTGCTGGGAGCCAGATTTCCCATCCCCATAACCCCTACACACGTTCATTTTATTGCCCACCTAAGATATCTATTCTGGGCCGGCGTGGAACAATAAATCCACTCTAACCCTCTAACCTGACCAACTTTCCTCACACTGCAGAACATATTTCATATTATTGACCAGAAACAGACAAAAAAAGACCTGAAAGCTCATCCTGCAGGGAACATGTGCTAAATCCTGAAATTAGAGCCTGACATGTACAGAATACTCTCTAAACCTCAAACTCTTACCCAACTTCAGTTTATTGAGTCCTTTCACAACCACAACGTGAAAATGGGTTAGAAAACAGATGCAAGGCTGGCAGCAGAGTATCTGCAGAGTCCAACAGCTGTTAATAGTTTCTGAAGTGTTTGGAGGGTTTTTTTCACATGCTGGAGCCTTTTTTATTTCAGCCTAGCTGGTTGGTTGATGCTGAGGGAGGAGCGTCCATCCTTTATTAGCATGGAAACAGTTGTTAAAAGTCCCATTAAATGATGTCATTTCTTTTCTTCTTTGGAAAATTCTGTGCTCTTTGACTAAGTAAAGATAAACAACAGAAAGTTTGTTCTAGTGCAAAAATCAAACATAAAACAATATCAAAAGCTGTGAAACTGGTTCTGATGATGAAGAAGGTTTATTTGCTCCTTGTACCGTGACTTTAGCAGCAGAGGAGGAGGCAGCTGTGTTTCAGGCAGTAGAGCAGTCATCCAGGAGCAACACTGAACCCTGAGTTGACCCTGGTGGGTAAGGGCAGGCCGCCTGGCAGCTCCGTATGCCTCCGATCTTTTTGCACTTTTGGTACCAATAATGTGGAAAAGCGCTACATCAGCACAAAAATACATAAATCAGCTGAGGGCAGGTTGTATGCTTGGTTCCCATTGTACTGGGGTTTTTGAGAATGTTAAATCTATTTAGCATATTATTTTACAGTTTTTGTTTTTGACTCGAAGATGTGAAGGTGAATGTTTGTCTTTCTCTGCGTGTCAGCCTGTGATAATGATGACTAGCGACCTGTCCAGATGTGTGACCCCAGCTGGGATTAGCTTCAGCACTCCTGCATGCCTGCATTCGGATTACTAGGTGTCCGGTTAATGGATGGACGGATAGTTTTGGATTCTTCAAAATGAATGTGCAATGAATGAAGAATTAATGTTTTATGTGTGGAGGTTATGTTTGGTATGTTCACTGGGTTCAACATGTCTCCATCTTCCATCATATTTGCACAACAGGATTCCAGTAACAGGAGACGCGAGACGAGAGATGATTGAGGCGGACGGATGAACCTCAGTTGGTGGCGTCTTTTTCGTTCTAAATTGTGATGATTTATTTTACATGAAGCGGTAACAGGAAATTAACTGAAGATTAATGGAGTGGAGTAGTTCCAGCACAAACAAAAGATGTGCACATACTGTTCGCTCCTTAATAAATGATCTGCTCTGTATTAGCTGAAAAGGTACAGATTTATGATTCTAATATCATTCAGTTAAAATTCATATGTAGTGTTTACGCGTGATATATATATGTTTGAATCCTGAAACATCAGCATCTGACCATGTGTGCAAATATTTGCTTTTGTTGTTCCTGTTGAGAAATTTTCCCTGTGTGTGTATGTGTGCACAACCATGTTCATACATGTGTGTGATGTTCCTGTTCAGACATCCTGCTGGTTGAGTGTGTGTGTGTGCGTGTGTGTGTGTGTGAGACAGATTGAGTGACAAGTCATCCGTCTTTGTCATCCTGCTGATCAACGCTGCAGGCCTCGCCACACCCGTGACCTCTGACCTGACAGAGGGTTTTAGGATGATCGCTCTGACAACATGAACGCTTCAGTACCTGCGCTGTGAAGACGAATGGATGCATTCTGGAAATGAACTGAATGCCATTTCTTTTGTGTCTCCCAGACTTTCAGCGTGTTAACTAGGATCTTAACCTCATGCCTCACACCCAGCAGAACCTTTAGCGTATTAAAAGTTAAACCTCTTGTAACACTGGTGTTTAAACTTGACCTCTCGACCCTTTTCTCTGTTATAGCATCTGAAATGCACCTTTGACCTTGCATGTGGCTTCTTAACCAGAACTGGAACTTCCTTTTTGCATTTTCTGCAGAACCATGAAGCTCTTTTCTTGCTTCATGTGCAGCCTTTAGTTTATACTTCCTCCTTTTTTCTTGTATTTCCAGATTTTTTAACTACATCGTCAGTTTACCATATTTGGTACATTTTTTATTTAAAAAAAAGCTGGGACACACTTTTAAACTTTGTAATCATTTGGGAACTGAGGATATTATTAAAAAAGTGGAATACTTACCCATTTCTGCTGGACACCGGAATGTTCTGTGGTCGCTATTGTCTGAGTCTCCTCTTCATGACGTTTTCAACAGAAGCCAGACCGAGACTGTGTGTTTTAGCTCTGTGATTCTGCGTAGCTCTGGATGCTCCTTTTATATCCCCACCTGTTACCAACTAACAGTTTTATCTGCATGTGTTATTGTGGAAGTAATTTAAAATCAAACTTGATGATAAATCAGGTAATAATTTCTGTTTTACAGATATTGCATATCTGTCATGTTCCCCAGAGGATGAAACCATTTCAAACAGCACAGTACACCAGTCCACCGACCTGTGGTGCTGGATCACGTTAATTAATAATAATGAAAAGTTCATGCTAATGTTAGATTCCCACAAACTTTGGGTAAACTTGGGAGCAAAGGGTGATTAGTATCACACACCTGGATGCACACAGACAGAGATGACTGAGAATCCCAATCTTTTTTTTTCCTTGTTTCTTTCCACTCAGCCCAACCGGTCGAGGCAGATGACCGCCCACACTGAGCCTGTTTCTACTGGAGGTTTCTTCTGGTAAAGGTTGAAGAGATTTTCCTCCATTGTCATTTTGTGCTGTTCCAGTGGGACTTCCAGTAGGTTTAAACCTTAAACCTCCTGGATTTGTTTTTGTGATTTGGTATTATATTGAATTGAATTGAAACTATATCTGTGGTATAAATTTCATCCCCTGAGGCTTAACTTTTATTTGTGGAATCTTGACTTTTATTCCCCATAACTTTGGCTTTTTGACTCTGCATTAAACACGGGACAACAAGTCAAGGGAAAATCATTAATTTCACATGTCTCACATAGTTTTACAGACACTCCATACAGTATTATTGTCTCTGTCAATACTTCCACGTTGAAGCCACAACGTCCACAGCACCTCATGTGTGTGTCTTTCCGTGGTTGTAGGAGCATTTTTTAGTTTATCAACCCTACTGTGAGGACACTGGTTCTCAGGCTAAAGGTTTAGATTTAGGTTAGGGTATCATGTCAGCGAGAGTCCTCACAACTATAGACAGTCCTGTGTGTAGGTGTACATACAGTACAGTATGTGTGTGAAAGGTGAAAGCGAGTCAGTGTGTGGGAACATGAACATGTGAGCTGATCAACATGTGTCAGTGTGCTGAGAAAACGTGAGCGGTATTTCTGTATGTGAAGTGAGAACACACACACATGCAGGACATACTGTACATACTACACGCTACATGCTGCTCCTGTGCCACGGTGCCACCAAACTACTGTGTGTGTAGGTGGAAAACTGATTTGACCCAATCCACTAATCCAAGACGTTCATGGCGGTCGTATCCTTCGGCTTCACTAACATCATTCATTTAGGATCTTATTGCAACTTAAGTTTTGAAATCCTGTAAATTTGAAGGTGAAGATGTATTAAGCGTAAAGGATCCTCGATGTTGGTGACAATCCTTTTTTTATGGAAATTATCTTGCTGCATTTGAAAATAGACAAAAGTCGCAAAAACTAGGGGAAAGATTTAGAAAGAAAAGAAAGTAGTTTGTCTGCTAATCTCCAGAGCACGTGAGACCCACATGCACACAACCCCTCAGATATTTAAAGAGTCTCGTCCCCTTAAGGCAAAACTCAAAAAGCATTTTTTCTGAAAGGCAAAACGAATACACACACACACACACACACACACACACACACACACACACACACACACACATGTGTAAACTGTTCCCGTGAATAGCACGAGTATGCCCACATTTGTGCGTGAAAGACTTTCTGTCTCCTTCTTCCTCTCTCGCTCTCTCTCTTTCTCTCTCTCTCAGAACATATTCTTGGCAGAACTCCAGGAGCTTCTGAAGTGGCGGGAAAAACACACACACATGCACCAACACTGCAAAAAGTGACATACTGTATGGTACAGTAGGCTGTAACTCTATCACACACACCAGACTGCAGGAGGGTAAACAAAGGCAGGGGGTTCTCTGCAGTTTCTCTGTGAGCTTAAAGACTCTTTAACACCAAAATGTGTGTAAAACCTGGGTCAGGGCTTTAAATAATACAGTCAAACACTGCGAGTGATTAAGAAACAAGGTCTCAGATAATATTATGTCAGGACTTAGTTTAAAACTTGCAGCATCCTGAGTTAAACCAGTCGAACATGAGTAATCGCTGACATTAAACTCACATCAATCCGAATCCCTCATTTGTGCCTAATGTTGACTCAGCCTGTGTTTAAATGCATCTACACAAAGAGGACACACAGTATCTGGTCTAACATTACCTGCAGTGCCTCATTTTTTGCAGTGTGTGACCACCCACACACTCTCTCTCCCCGCCGCTCACTGGGTCTCCTCCTTCTCTGCCCCCGATTGGCTGCTTAACTTTGGCGGGCTTTTCCTCCTCCTCGTGACTACTACAGTGAGGAAACACACAGAAACAAAAGTTCAGCAGGGTGGTTGCCCGGGCGACACATCCCCGAACACAACCTGCTCTGTAAACAGGTCGGCGGCTCAAGGCCAAGAGGCCCGAAACCAGCAGCTGGAACAGAAACAGCTCCACACGTGAGTCCAGAGAGCAGAACAATCACAAGTCTGCGGAACAGAAACATGCACATAGCTGTAATCTGTCTACTTATTATGACAGACATATAGGAAAGGAGTCACTCTACTTTACGGAGCGTTTGAGTGAGTTCAGCTCATTGTTTAGTGTCCAAACCACAACTTTACTGTTTCACCACTGTCACAGCATCATTTTCAGCCACAGCAGGCGTCTGTTTTCAGAGAGTAACCACTCCACACTACTCACACAGCATCAGGCAGCAAACAGACCGAGGCAGTGAATAAAGTGGAGCCAGACATTCCCTTCAGGAGTCGGTAGAGACCAAAAGCGGAGTTTGGAGAGAGTCTGCGTTCATCAGGTGACCAGAAACCTGACTCTAAATGTACAATAATGCAAGTAACACTTTAAGTGGTTATATATTGATTATTTAAACTCCTTTTCTGATACATCACCACAGGGAAAGAATATATTTTCATAGTGCAGAACTTGGCTGGCTGCTGATAAACCGTGAGTGTGTCATAAAAAAACAAAGAGAAGATGTGAAGGTGGGCAGTAAGTCAGGAAAGAAGACATTAACATTGTCACACAGAACTTTTCAAACCATGTTCTGTGAAATTAAACTGCCACAAAAGCTTTAAACATTTAAAGGAGCAGTCTGCGCTGTTACGAGCAGACTGCTTGTCATGCTGTGAGCGACTTATTTTAGAAGTAGGTCATTTAAGGTGTCTACTGCGTTACTCAGTAACAGGGTTCACCTCTATAAATATCTGGACCTTGTACAACCAGATATCACCTGATCCTCTTCATATCAAATGTCACACACGTCGTAAGTGTCCCGAGAGGGGAGAGCTCGTTCATTCACAGCGGGTCAGACAGCTTCACCTCATTTGCTGCTAATTATGCTTTGAGTTGTTGGTTTCATTCGACCAAATTTGATATGAAAAAGGCAGCTGGTCTTTGTGTTAGCTCAAGTCAAATCCGCAGCTGGACGAGATGAGTGTGAACAGTTTTATCACTGAGCAGTGCTGGAAAAAGAAAAGAATAAAGGGAGGATCAGCTCAGATCGGTGAAAGCAAACAGTGTGTGGTGAAACTTGGCAGAAAGTTTGGAACAGAATGACGTCTGTTTACTCGACAACGGATCAGAGCAGACGCAGGGATGAGAGACACAAAGAGGATCTGAACCAAAGTGAACCATCGAGGTCCTCTAGTGGCCTACAGAGACTCAACTGATCACACATTTTCAGTCAGAGCTTTTATTTTAAAGGCTCTATGATCTTTCTGTTATTATCTTTTAATAATTCAGTTTGGATTTAGCTTTTTAAGTCGTTTCACTGATGTAAGGACATTGGTGTACAGTAGAAATATGGTGTTTGTGTTGTGTAGCTTATTCAGACAAGATTCAGAGCAAGATAGTCAGAGGACTGATGGTGTTTTACAGAAACACTGACAAAAAGCGCGTGTGTGTGTGTTGGCACAACAGGCTCAGGACCAGTGGTGCGTGTTAGTGTGTTGTGTGTTTGCAGAGCACCGTCTGTCACGTGGCGCTGCGGCAACATGAGACAAACCGTTTCCATGACGAGGCCCAACTGAAAGGGTCGGTACGCTCTCCCCGAGAACAGCCGACCCTGAGGACAGGTTTGGCGGGAACTGTGTGTGTGTGTGTGTGTGAGGGAGAGAGAGAGAGAGAGAGAGAGAGACATGAAGAAAAAAACAGGAGCTGTAAATAAAAGACAAACATCTTTTTTGTGAAATAAAAAAGATTTTACTAATTAAAAAATACTCTACTCCATGCTCCAGAATGTTCTTCGTACAAACAGAATATCAACCATCATACAGAATCTAAAGGATAAACATTATAAAAGGTATCAACTAAAGAAAGCATCCGAAGGTGACGGCAAAGCTCTTACATGACCCCTGAACATCAGTCAGAGAAGGATAAAGCCGTAGGTATGAGCCTGCGTCCTCCTGCACTGACTCAGCTATGACTCACCCACATTAGCTGAAATGGACAACAGAGCCCCAAAGGGCTTCTCGCTCTGTTATCATTCCGCCTCTGCTAAGGGTTTGTGTTTCTGTCACAGCTGTCCCCAGGCTGCAGCGTGTGTCTGCTGCAGGGTTTTACAGAGGAGCTGCTGTGACTCAGACACTGCAGACCTGGAAACGTCATAAAATGTCAACATGCTTGTTTATATGGCGTCACATGTTACGCTTTAACTGCTCAGGAAGTCTTTGAGGAACCTACGTTAAGTCGTAATGATTGGATGTCTGCACACCTGCTCACATAGTAAATATTTTAAACTTTACAACATCAAAACTTCCGAACAAAGAACAAAAGCCTGAGGGCACCTTTGTTTCAAATGTATTTGAATGTATAAAATTGCATCACACTGATCAGAACGACGTAGCAGATGATGTTAATGTTGTTAATCATTGTGTTTATTAGTTCATCATGTCTTTGCCTTTATGTCAGTGCGAGGACATTTCTAAGTTACCCCAAACTTTGAAACGGCACAGACACATTATTACATAAGAAATACCTGGTAATTGTTGCACAGTAAAAAACGAGCAGTGTTTGGATCCAGAATCACGGGGCAGTGGGAGAGCACGTTTTTCATCTGGACCCCGATGTTCAAGGTCAGGTTGCCCAGATGTTTGGTCACATCTATGAGAGTACAGGCTCAGTGTGGTTGCTCAAAGTTTCAGTCAATTCATACAGAAACTGTGTAAAAAGTTTCACTTTCTTTTCACTTCAAAACCGTTAAATCTGCTACTTTCAAAGTGTTTCTCCAGGTACACACCCCTGTTAAAAGGCCAGGTGGTTGAGACCACAATAAATAGTTTAAGAACTCCTCCTTTAACATGACTTATCATCTGTTCAATTCATTTCAAAAGCAAATAGATTTGGTAGGGAAGTAATATCTTGTTGATTTATTTACATCCAGTTTTCTTTGGTAAGCTCTCACAGAGAGAAAATATGGCGCAGTGACATTGTCCACACCTGGATATCCATCCAAAATTGATTGAAAGACTAGATAAAAACTGGTCAGAGAGGCTGCC
This sequence comes from Microctenopoma steveboyesi, assembly GCA_032359275.1. Taxonomy (NCBI): domain Eukaryota; kingdom Metazoa; phylum Chordata; class Actinopteri; order Anabantiformes; family Anabantidae; genus Microctenopoma; species Microctenopoma steveboyesi. Next base: position 19,772,290 of record JAUMHF010000021.1, on the reverse strand, counting down.
AAAAGACCTACGGTAACACTGTGCTGCAGTCAGATAAGGTTGAGCCTTTTGGCCACAATTCCAAATAGTATGTTTGAGGCAGAAATACCACTTCACACCACCATGAGGCGCGGTGGTGGTTGTCCTTTGCTTTGGGGATGCTTTTCTTCAGCAGGAAATTGGGCTTTAGTCAAGGTTGATGGAAATATTAACTCTGAAGTATCTTCAGGCATCTAGAAAGCTGAAGCTGAAGAGGAGTTTTACCTTTCTAGACGACAACGATCGAAAATATACATTTAAATCAATTAAACAATGGTGCCATTGCCCCGATCCACATCGAATAGAAAATCTGTGGGCTGTGATACGAGATATCCACAGAATCTGACAGACTTGGAGTGATTTTACAAAGAAGAAATATTTAGGTCAGGACGAGCCATGATAGCTGATAGACTGAAGGCTGGAATTCAAAGAAAAGGGTCTTCAGCAGAGAATTAGTATACTTATTGTATGGTTTTTTTTCATATTTTCTCCTAACAGATTTTTTTTTCAAATTTGAGTTGTACAGGATATAAGTCACATAAAAGATGGTAAAAGCTTGGAAATGATATCTTGTGGAAACCTGTCGTTTTGAGCTTTTGTACCCCCGCATGTGGGGTGATCTTGTTCGATTTGTTTGCTTTCCACTTTTCAAGTAAATCAGTTGCAGTTAGTGAGGCTGCCGTTAACAGCAGGATGGTAGATGCAAATACTAGTAGAAGCTACTGAGCGATGCAGTGAAAAAGTTTATCATGCTCGCACAAAACCAGCTTTACTCAGAGCTCAGGCAGGGGGGGGGTAAACAAAGCAAAGACAGATCGCGACGCCTGAGCCAACAGTTCAAACCAGACAGAGGTCCAGCAACACGCAAAAGAGAGCGAATACAAAATCAGGCAATGTGCCCACAGACGTGGTGCTCAGAGAGCTACTCGGAGTTCAGACAACATGCACAGAAGCTATTTGCTATAAGTGAACAGCAGCATACAAATCCACATCCAGAAAAGTCGCCACTAATGTTTGATGCAGCAAAGTGATAATATTCTGCTGTTAACACAAAATGTGTTGCCACAACTTGGTGGTTGATGAGTTGGTGGTTAGAACGGTTAATGTGGGTTAAATACTTTCTCTTTCATTAGTCAGCTGACACACACATTCCACTCAATGACCAATGAGTCAGGACGGAGGTGAACCAATCAGCACAGTTCCTGTAATTCCTAAATCTGACAGCATGGTGAGAAGAATTTGGTGGTTAAAGGCTTTTTCACAAAGCTTATAGTTAGAGTTCATCTAACTGTGTCTCGTCCCTTCTCTCTGTATCACTCATATATGTTATCCAGTGTGCAGCAACCCACTGTACCAACCTGCCAAGTGTCTCGGTGGCTGCTTCTTGTTGTTCTCCCTTTCCACTCCTCTTTCCGCTCAGCCACCAGACAACCAGACAGATGGCCGCCCTCCCTGAGCCTGGTTCTGCTGGAGGTTTCTTCCCTTAAAGGGAGTTTTTCCTCTCCACTGTTACCTTAGTGCTGCTCAAGTGGGACTGTTGGGTTTTCTACATTATTCTGTATAAATGTATATAATGTGTAAGGTCTTAAACTTTCTACAATAAAGTGTGTGGAGGTGACTTGTGTGTGTACATACATAAAGAATTGAATTAACCTTTAATAAAAAAGGTGCAGACACTAAATAAAAGCTTTTAGATGCAATGCTCTGTACACACACAGACACAGTTTTGTGTGTGTGTGTGTGTGTGTGTGTGTGTGTTTAGCCAGTGGGTTGTTTAAAGCATTAACTTTTCATGTGATCCCACACCGACTCCATGATGTTGACATGAGGGCTCTGTGAGGCCACACTTAATGTTGCGAGACCTCTGAAGCCATGTGTTAAATTGTTGTTGCACATACTGCACAGAGGATTTAAAATAATGGATGTCAGTTGCAGTTATGCTCAAGCAAAGCTCACTTGCTCAATTCAGATCACTCTCACCCTATCTAAATAAATAATAACAATGGGAAGTGAAGATAACAGATACGTTTTTTAGCTTAAATGAAAGCTGTGAGTGCACATGAATAAAAACAGGATTGTCGTTTGTGCCACATTTCCACAGAAGCTGCTCTGTTAGATAAACCCACTATTAGGCACACCTATGCTCTCGTTCGTGTAAATAGGGTGACGAGTGAGTGTAAATGTCCAGCACATTTCAAACGTCCAGGCTATGTTAAGGCTACTAGACTCCGTAGCTAAATGCAGTGACAGGGCAGTGTCAGAGTTGCTGCAACAGATGGGCAGTAGTTTCATCCTCTGTTATTTCACTGTGGATGAGTCATCAGCTGTGTGGCACTGTTCTTATCATGTGATGACTCACACTACTGGAAAAAGGAATCAGAAGTGTTTTGGGATAGACTAGTGGCCCCATAACCGTCACATTCTCCCTTTGTAATTGTTCTACCGTGCCTCAGAACTAATGCAAAGTTGTGCTACATAAAGCTCATTCAGTACGAGTAGCATCGTCCTGTGCAGGGTTCCACTCACTCGAGCACCTTCCTGCTTCTGTGATTTGGCTGAGCTTCAGTTTCTCGACCAGTCAAGCAACCCCACTGTACCTACTCATGAGGGAAGCTTAACACAGAGCAAGAGCGACTGTGATTTACTGTGAGCGGTCCGGTTGTCTGTTTTTAGCTTGTTGTGTACTGCAGTAGTATTCCTGTTCATCAGAACTAGTGTTTGGGGATTTCTGTTCATATTTTCTCAGACACGTTAGAAGATAAATGAATTGACTGGACACAGCTTAGAAAGGCACAGATCTGTAATGTTATTGAGAGGCCTGAGTAACTGAGAAATGACTCCAAACTTGGCAGACCTTAGGCACTGATCATCAACCTGCTAATATCTTCACGACGGTAAGGAATGGTGGTGGCAGCATCATGTGATGGGGAGACCTGAGGTGATGGTTCGCAGCAGTCAAACCTGAGACAACAGTGGAGAGGCTTTCGGACAGAACGGGAGTCTGTATATGACGAGTGAGATCAGTTTTTGACATTTCCGATCAAAACTTAAAATGAAAACACAATAAACTGAGCAGAAACAAAGTGAAGGATCTGACTACTCTAAATTTTCAATGCCGCTCTGAGAAAAGCAGTAGACTCTGGTAGTGGTCTGCTGGGCCCTCTGATGGTCCAGAGTGGACCTGCATCTGTTGCACTCGTGTTGCAACAGCTGACACATAAACCAATTTGTGCAGAGTCACGGTGAGTCACTGAGCAACTGCCACATGGAAAGAGAGAGGCTGAGTGATTTAGAGAGAGAAGGGGAGTTTATCTTCTTCAGCTTCGGGTCGGAGTGACTCACCACAGTCACAGGATCGGGTGTCTTTGTAACAATGACTAAGCGCCTTAGACCCGGGTCGACTCACGACTCCATGGGACTGTGATGGGATCTCGTCACCCTGAACTTATGTTACTTCTTTTGTATCTATTTTTCCCTCTCTCTCTCTCTCATATTCACCTGTTTCACATCTGTCACATAACTTGATGCCTTTAAGGCTGTAACTATATATTTCATATTTCATTTACAAAGCCAGCCATAGACAACAGCAGTGTGTTGTGACACGTTACCATGGTCTGGACCACTGGGACTTCACTGGATGCTGCAGAGGTGATCTCAACACAATAAAATCTGACTTACTGGATGTAGCATGTGGGTGTGTGTGTGTGTAATAAATGTAACAGCAGTTGAAGTGAAGAAAGAAGAGATGGAGGGAAAGAAAAGGCTAAATAAAAATGCCTGTGTCACTGTTGTTGTATTAAACGTAGAGATGCTGAGTCACTGCTTTAGCCCCCATGGAAAAACATCATACATAACAACACGTCTTGTCTTGTGTTACTTCGTCTGCTGCAATAATAAAGCAAACACTAGCTGGGTTGCTGATTTGGGCTTTATCCCATCCCTCCCCGACAGATCCTGCCCGGCTCCCTCAGTGTCCGTGTACTGCCACCTTCAGGTCTCTCCTAAGAGCCTGGGATCGAGAGCTGCACTGATGCATTGTACATTCTGAACTATCCAACACATAATTCACACGTGGATATTAGGTTAATCAATACATCTAATCCTTGCTGTATAGTCCAGGTTGTGGTTAATGACTTACTTACTTAGATCATTATCTAGCCATTTATTTTTAGTGTACATGTATTCAACTCCACTACGAGGGTCAACAAGGTCGTCTGTGATTTAACATCTGCCCGACATATTTTCACCACATGGAAAATAAGTCACCGAGATTATTCTGAAGTGAAAACACATGATAACAAAGGAAAGAAATTATATCTCACTGAAGTGCTGCAGGTGGTTAAAACACAGCACACACAGCGTTTAGTGTGTTTATTATGAACCCTCAGAGACTTGCGTTTGTGTGTCCCGCCCTGGCCTAAATTACACCCCGAGGCTCCTTGGTATTCACTGAGGATGCTTTAACCACAGAGTGTGAGTCAGGAGGAGCTGCTCATTTATCTGATCTAAAACGTCACTGAGGATGAGAGCTGCATCCTATCGGGCTGCTGTTTGTTTCACAGAGCTGCCCACACGCTACCTGCTCAGTGCCAAACAGCACCGGTCGAGACCAGCAGGTGAGTACAACTATGCTAGTTGTTAGTTACAACCTTGACATTAAATCACAGTGAAACATAAGAAACTGGAAACACAAATACTTAACTTGCTGATATTAAAGAGGAAATATATAAATGTGAGTAAATATAGGCTGTGCACAAAAAGAGCAACCAGAGGTGATGAATCAATCGTTATTATTATTATTGATCCCACAGAGAACATCAAAAGATGAAAAGCAAAGCATTTCTACATTCTGTTGGTTCATGTCATCAGTTTAGTTCTTTGCTCACTTGTCAACAGTCAGTCGTCCAATCGGGTATCAGATCCTCAAACATCAGGAAGTTCTCAGGGTTCCCTCCGTTTAAAGCTTCACATCGACTAATCAATAAATCAACTAAAATACAATCAGGATGTGTACACACATTACAGATTACAGAGAAGTGTTTGCATCACACAACATTCCTCTGAGAACAGAGAAAGAGACAACGTGAGACTGCACTACAATTCCCAGCATGTAGCTGGTCTCTGAGATGAGGCAGCTTCCCAGCAGGACCGTGCCCTCTTGAGCTAAAAGTCCCACAGTGGAGCCCCTAACATATTTTAAAAGAAATATTTTATGAGGCACCAACCAAACCAATCAAGTGTTGTAGAGATATACGGGCAAAACGGTCAGTAATCAAAACGCCTCAACTATTATATTGCTCTACTGTCATTCAGGTACATAACTCTGGAGGAAACTACAAAACTAATTTTATCTTGAATTTACGTTTGCTAACAAACATTACAGACAGTGTTATAAAAACACCACATGGAGAATATAAATATAAAGACATTTGATATTTCAATAATTGGAGATATTTTATAAAAACATTCACTGGTCCTGGTCTATTCACCTTTTTAAAACGTAAATGCAGTTTTTTGTGGTCATCTGTGCCAGTAAACTGGATATTGTTGGGTTATATATATAGTATATGGACTTATATAGTCTATTATTTTCCTGTCTTTAACGTGTGGACTACAGCCCGGCTTCCCAGCAGCTTCCTCTGATGCCAACCCTCAACTTTTAGAAGCAACTCGTCTCCACAGAGTCAACAGTTCAGTAATGAGATCAACTCTAAATCAGACTGAAACCTTGTTGATCTTCTGTTTGTGAGATCATATAAACCTCTTTTTATTTAATGTACAGCTGTTGCTGTGTTACGACTAACACGTATAACCTGAATGTAAGAGGATTATGTAGGATTTTACAAACTTAGAGGAGGATCCGATAGAGCTAGCTATAAAATAAATGTGGTTTAATGTATGTAGAATGTAAATATGTCTAATCTGTCCGCTTCACAGGTTAAACTTTAGTGAATTTCAACTTTGAAAAAAGACAATGATGTTTTCTTTGTGTGAGCAATGAGGGTAAAGCAGAGACGTAACAGTTGATGAAATGAAAACGCCACCATGTTGGACGAATAACAGCCAAAATGTTTTTCTCTCTCTACCTGCACAAAATATTAAATGTTAGTGAAAATGAATCAGCTAAATTTTCACCTTAGGGTTAGGCAAAGGACTTAAAGAGGCACTAGTTCCATCTTTTATTTGCATGTGTTTAGACAGTTGAACATGTGATGTGTATTTTTCATTTTATCCAAACAATTAACTGAGAAAATGACTGTAAACAACAGCTGCTAAACTGTATTAAAAATTTCACAATGTCGAAATAAATTTGTCACGATCTCTCTGGACCAACCAGAATCAGACCCAACCCACAACCCACAACCCAATCAGATCGTCCAACATGGCGGTGCACTATCACACATGGACCTCACCCAGCACCTGACTCGACCTTCCTGTTCCTAGATCAGTTTTCTCTAAATAAGGTTCCCTCTTAAATGCGCAGAATGACTGTTTTGTTATTTATTTCTCCCTTCAATCAGCTGAATATTTGCTAAGTCAGCCAAACATTCATTTGTATCATTTGGAATCTATCGCCAGACATCCTGCCGTTAAGCAAAGCATCCAACCTCCTTGTGTGTTCCTAAAGGTTTTCTGTTCTAATATTTACAAGCTACAGAGCCTGTGGACTTTTAACTCCAGAGTCGTGGGCTTAAGGTTTGGTGGTCGATTATTTGAGATAACTAAACTCTTTCAAATACACTGGACTAACACTTTCACACAACCTCTACACACCTGGTTCAACCAAGTGGTTGAGGCAACTTACAGGACCCATTAATAAACACCACCCTCCTGGGAGCCTACGCAAAAAGGCAAATCAAACACACCCCAGACTGAAGAGGATCTGAGACACTAACAGCTTCCTGTGCGGCTAATTAAGGAGCCGCATAATGAGGACGACAGAACAAACTAAAACAACAGTTCTGTCTATAAGACTGGGTCAAACAAAAACTTTATCAAAATACAAACATGAACCAAAAGACAAGGCAAATGATGGTTGCGCCAGCAACAGGAAATTACAGTTTTCGGAAATGTGTTTTCAGAAAACAAATAGAAATCTAAATAGCCTAAAGAAAGCAAAAATTAAAAAAAACACACTCAGTGATTGATCAATGTGTTTGTAGAGTTCACAATCAGTCTTCAACAGAAAGTTTGATCTGTGCCGACACACGCAGGCGAGTCTTTTGGGCACTGAAGCCATTAAACAAGCGAAGAGGAAAACAATGTGTCCTTCAGCCTCACTTGTGATTGGTTGGAGGGGGCAGAAGAGGGGCTGAGCGATCGTTAGTGATGGTCCTTTTGAGCTTTACTCCTTTGATAAGGGTCAGCATGTCTCTTCCTCCACCTTCTCCTTCTTGGTTCTGAGGCTCTGGGTTCTGGTCCTGGCTGCAGGGTGGAGGGGCCTGGGGCTGGGAGTGAGTGCTTTGCCTCAGACTGGAAGTCTCACCATAGGAGGCAGAGGGCTGGAGCGGGGCCTGGTGCTGCTGGAACAGCTTCTGTTTTTGCTGCTGGCTCAGCTGCTGCGAATGCTGATAGAGGTCCTGTTGATGTTGCAGATAGTGGGGTTTCTGAATCACTGATTGCTGATATTGAAACTGTTGCTGCTGCTGCTGCTGTTGTTGAAGCTGATGTTGCAGTTGCTGCTGATAAAATTGCTGCTGCTGAATCTGCAGTTGCTGGTTGTACTGCTGTAACTGATGTTGTTGGTGGTTGATTTGCTGCTGTAGCTGTTTGATGTTGCTGCTCTCTGGTGGAAAAGAAGGTACTGTGGGAATGGGCACAGGAATGGGCATCTGTCCTGGGACCAGCTGGTAGTACGGTGAGGAGGAGGAGGAGGAGGAGGAGGAAGGAGGCAAAGCGCTGAGGCTCTGCGTGGAGGTGCAGAGTCTACTGTGACCTAAACCTCCTGGTACTCCAGCAGAGGGCACTGTGAAAACATTCTCATCGCTCC
>JAUMHF010000021.1:19745567-19761774 GCA_032359275.1 Microctenopoma steveboyesi | reverse complement strand
TGTGTGTGTGTGTGTGTGTGTGTGTGTGTGTGTGTGTGTGTGTGTGTGTGTGTGTGTGTGTGTGTGTGTGTGTATTACCTTGCTAGATGCCGACATGGCTCGAGCTCTCTCTCCGTGGTTTGTGTAGGTGTTGTGCGGTGGCGGCATAAAGCCATTCTCTGCACCTCCGCCTCCTGCAGCCAGCTGATTGGTGGAGCCAAGTGCATCCTGTCCCAAAGACACCGCAGTATATTTAATGAGCATGAACATGAAGAAAGTAATCACCAGAGTACACAGAGTATAATCACACAGGTCTGTCATTAGAAATCAGTTGTTTTTATTTACAGCTCCTGTTACTTGTTCCTGTTTTAAAGGTCACCAGGTCAGTTACACTTTATTTATTGAGCCTATTTCATCAAATTCCTAAAATGGAATAAAAAGGCTGAAGTTGAAACAGGAACTGATTTTCCTTCTACGAGTTAAGCTCCTGGTTCATTAATAAAAGAAAAGAACACGCTGACCTGGAAACTACAGGACAAGTGTAGGAGCTGTGAAGACGAATAACCAACGGTACCTGAAGAGTTTTATTCCAAAGTGAAACTTGTGTTTCATCAGCATAAAAGTGTTGGGTTAGTTTTGTGTTTCAGGGGATTTACTGACAGTAGTAGTCAATCATAGCAGCAGTATCGGTACATTTTACACAGGTCCAGTAAATTTTATGAACCCGTTTCTCTTACACAACTTTGGAAATAAACTCTTTAATTCAAAACACACCAGTGTATCATTACTTAATCACAGGACCACTGACAAGACACCACTGACAACATTACTAACACCGGGGTAAAGGGGCATTACACCAGATTTCCATAACGAGAGAGAAAGAGAGATACATGAGAGGTTGAGGTATTTGACAGTGGGACAAAGGCAGGTGGAGGTTCTCGGGGCGTGACGATTTGATCACATGAGAAAGGTTTAAACATTCAGTGAAGTGCAACATGTTGAAACGGTAGATATTCAACGTTGTGCTGTGTCAGAAGATATTTGTCACTACTGTATTTTCTGACACTGTTTTGCCTAAATTATTAAATGAAACCGTTTTCTGCCGATTCATTGTTCATGAAAATAATGATGAATAAATAGCTGGGTATATATCTACTAATAATAAACTTCTGGAAAGAAATGCCAACGAGGCCAAAGATCACAGAACCCACTTTAACACATACATACAAAACAGTGAGTCATAAACACACACGTACAGCACACAGGCAAACAAATAACAGATAGCTGAGGCATAATCCAGATATTATGGGATGACATTGACTTGGATGTATGACATACATTCAGACATAGTGGATGAAAGTAAAGATCATGGGGCTTATAACTCAATACCACGGGTAAACCGACGGAGCACACACAAGGATTAAACACTGTGAGAGATGATGTGGGGATACTGAGGTGAAGTAAGACACGGTAAAAACACATGGCAGTACTCTGGTTGTGCATTTTTTTTCTCACGGTGGTCATATCCCTGCGGCTAATGCGGCGGCTTAGTGTGGGCCGGTGGTCGTGGCCGGCACCGTATGCGTAGCGACCGCGGCTGCCCTGACGGCCGAGCCGGGAGGGAGAGTTCCCTTCGCTGAGGGACCGCCCGCTTTCATCGCCACCAATCAGCAGATAGGGGGAGGAGCCGTGCTACACACAGGAGAGGGTTAAATGGGTGTATGTGTGTTCTTGTTCCTGTTAGTGTCAGCGTAAAAGGCTTTTATTTTGAAGGTCCTTGCAGCCATTTCGTGTGGGATACTAATAGTTTGCAAAAGAATGGAAGTAAGGTTGTAGGGTAAGTTTGTATAAATAGATGCTAACAGTTTGCTAATTGTTTTATCTAAAAATGAAACCGATGTGTTAGAGCTTGTCTTAAAACAGTCACTGTTTCTGGCCAACAATAGATTTCTTTGTTTATGTGTGTGTGTGTGTGTGTGTGTGTGTGTGTGTGTGTGTGTGTGTGTGTGTGTGTGTGTGTGTGTGTGACCTGGATATGCATTCCATCGACAGCACAACTGATTGAGTCCAAAGAGGGAACGTGTCTCACTCCGGATTGGTAGTTACTACAGAAACACACAAAACCTTTAGGTGAGATCTGGAACAGAGCGGCACCATGATTGTTCCCGTAAACATTTTATTTTCCTAGTTGAGGAATTTGTAGTATTGTTATATGGGTTTTGAAGAATTGACATCAGGTTAGATTCTTTCTTGCATTCAATAGGCAAAGCAATTCATTGAGAAATGAATCAATTTTATTAGTGAAAAATGTTTTTTAGTTCCAGTTGAAAATTTATAAAGAAAATCAACACAGAACTAAAGACACAAAATCTAATTGTCTCTCTTCTAATCTTGAGCAAATGTATAAAAAGTTATTTATTGTAGAATTCCTTTTTTAATGACTGTATTAATAGAATTCAAAAATCAAGTGGATTAATTAACAACTGTTGAACGTCACTGAACGTCATGTGAATCTCCGTCACCTGTGAAGCATTTAGCAGTCTCATTTGATTGCAGCCGTTCTGTTGTTGAACAGCGTGTTACCTGCTGATGCTGCTCTTCCTGGACAGAGTGCTGCTGGGAGAAGCAGGAGGTGTCTGATAGGCGTAGTTGAAATCAGAACCTTTCAGATCCAAAATCACCTGTGGGAAAAAAAACCCTTACTGGTGACTTACATGATGAGGCTGTTTTTATACTTTCTACAGTTCCCGTGAAAAGACCAAAAATGCAAAGTAACAGAGAGGGGGGGTGGTACCTGCTCACTGGCTGCTGGGAGTTTATTGGGCTCAGTCGTCAGGTTGGTCAGATCTTCCAGAATGGTCTGCAAGTGGGTCACCTCACCCAACATGTTGATCTCATGATCCTACAAACACACGCATGCTAATTATTATTTTGTTATTGTGGAGTCATCAGCTTTAGAAGATGTTGAAGTTGTGTACTGGCGGATTCGAATAACCACACATGCGGCACTGACCAGCACAGGCTTCAGCATGCTAACAAAGCTGCAGTAGCGTGCTCTTTCCTCTATTAGCGCCCTGCACACGGCCCGCTTCTCCGTCTCCTCCAGCACGGCATATCGTACGTTGACATCCTGCAGCGCACAGTCCAGCTGGCCCCGCACCTCATCCTTCCCTACAGAAACACACACACACAGAGAATGTCTTACAAATTTGCCTGCTGGAGCCCATCCCAGATGTCACCAGCCGCAATATTACATGTTAAAAGCTGCATCAGACCAATTCTGAGGGGAAAAAAATCTATTGCCGCTCTTTTTAACGAGTGCTCTGCTGCAGTGCTCTGTTTAAACAAAGTCTCACAAGCTCTCAGTGATGAATGCATTACAGTATTAATGATGTTTTGCAGACTCAGACTATGAGACAAACATATGACCAGCAGGGGTCAGCACAACACTACACAACTCCTTACTACAGTGAAGGCGCTGAGCATGAGCTGTCAAAGAATCAGTACTCAAAACGCAAAAGCTGAAAATAGTATCCTCGGTTGTTTCTGTTTTTACATACATTTGACTGATTTCTCGATCTGCACGAAGCAGCACACTAACAGAGGACATTTAGAGACAGAGAAAGAGAACATAGATGTTATATAATGTCATTAAAAAACTATTTTATCTCAAGTACTTATTTTGTTGATCTTTGCTTATTCTAGGTGTTGATTAAAAAGTGTAGCACACACGCAGAAGCAGAAGTGATTAAAGCACACACTCCAGCAGAAGTGAAGGACGATCCCACCACCTGCAACATTTATCAGACAACGGAACTTTGTCTGAGAAAACACCCTGTTCCCTCCCTTATACAGCTGCCTTTTTCTAATGAACAGAATATGTGATTCAGCTATTTTTGTAACCAGCTTGCTTATCTTTATCCAGTAAATAAAAGTGTAAGGATTTCGGGGAGATGCTCAGAGCTGGTGGAGTTGTTCAGCAGAGCACTCTATCCGTTTTTCTTGCAAGAAAAAGACTCACTTTGCCTGTCTCTCTTCTTTGTGCATTTAATAAGTGTTTTAGGTGGATAAACCTGACAGACTTATAGTTGCACCACTTCATAACAGGAGTCTGGAACCAGCATGTGAAAATCCCTGAAACCTTATACAAAGCCAACCAGAGAGCTGTTCTGGAGCAGATAAAAACCATCCTGTGGCTCCTTCGTCACATACTGAACAGTGTAGGTGTGTTCAGCTGTCACTCAGGGCTCATAGCTGCAAGGTCCAAACTTCAGACTGCTAGTATCATCTGAAGTAAAAGTAAAAAAGACTCCAGTGGAGCTGCTCAGTTGTTAAAAGATCAGTTTCCACATGTGCATGTGTGTAAGCGGCTGTAAACTATGAATAATCATACAGATGCACTCCAGAAATACTTATAGATACAATACTATGTCTTAATAGGACTATGTCCATTGTCTTTAAACTAGTCTACCTCATCTAATCTTCACCTTAACTAAATCTGAATCAAGGAAAATGTTTATCAATTCTACGTCCAAAATGTCTCTTTAAACACTGACAAATACAAATCTTAAACTGTGATTCATGTGTGCACAGGGGACCTTTGCATGGAGAGACAAAATCTGACAAAATGCTAATGGAAATAACTCACTATTGCAGGAGTTAAATGGGTAGAGGCATGGTCTAAACGTCTTTGTATAAAATATGAGAGAAACTAAATGATTTAAATACAGCAACAATAATTAGCACTTGTTTTTGAGGCTGAATACATGAGAGTCTAATGTGAAGGTCAGTAATAACGTTTTGAGACACTGACAGAGCTGAGCTGTAAGTGTGTGGGTTTAGTGTTTATCCGGCAGGAGCCTGGTGGATTCAGACCTGCAGGTATAGAAGACAGACACAGCTCTGACCTGCAGACCACCCAGCTTTGGAAACACATCAACCTAATATAAAAATAAGCCTAGAGGATGTGGAGGCCCAGACGTCCGCTAACACAGAGAAGTTCAGTAACAATGCACAGTTCTCCGTCTGTGTTGTAGTTTAACCCCCCCCTCGTTGTCATATTCCACCTTTTTTAATTCATATTCTGGCACATCATTAAAATGTGTACTTTGATACTCCCTTTACTTTAAAGGGAGTCTGTTTTTTACTGCAGTGCTGCTACCCTCCCTTCAGCAGGAACACTAAACACCGTTTTTAGTCAAACATTTATTTAAACTTTCATAATCACATGCAATATCTCAGAAATGTTCTCCGAGTATAAGCCGCTGTATGTAACATTCTTAAACCTCTTGAAACAAACCTCTTTCTATCTACAAGAGAAGTCAAACAGTATCACAGACAGTAAATCCAGGGGGAAACACAGAGGAGCAGTTTCCACAGCCAAACACACACTGCAGACTTTGTGTCTTAAGGCTCAACCTAAACAAGGCCTGTGCACTCAGGTGTGTGTGCGCGTGTGCGAGAGAGGAGGAGAGGACAGAGGGTCATTTCCACGCTGCTAACAGAAGCTCAGTGTCAATGTGTTGTTGGTTTGCCTGACATTTGGCCTCTGTGGAAACACGCAGACAGGCTGCGCGTTGTCAGACTGGCTACATGGCTCTGGCTCACCACCCACAAAAACTCAGAAACTCCACTCTACTCATTCACTTTGTTAAAAGGTGAAACACAGTTCAGACAAAGCTAATTCTCACCAGCTGGGAAATGTAGCATAACAGCAGCAGCTCGATCTCAAAGTCAAAGTCTAGTAACTTAATTCTATTTAAGTCAGGCACATTTAACCAGACTACTTATTACGAGGAGTCTTTTCCCATTTCTGTGGCTCTGGAAAACCATCCCGGAAATGACATGTCAATGAAACCATGTGGGTAATGAGTGCCATCTTTGGCCTAGTGTTGTGTATTGATGTCTTTCCAGTCAGCTAATTACACACATCCCTCTAGTGTTTATTCTTAATAAGAACATTAATAAAGTTTAATAAAGAGTCTGTTTTTTCTCTGTGCATGAGTCAGCCTCACATGCATTGTCCCGTTTGTGGAAATACACATTATAACACTAAATCGTAGGTAATGCGCATCTGAAACTAGTTCCCAAAAAACCACAGTGCCACCTCCCGATGGTTGCTAAAAACTAATTTAGTAATTAGTAAGGACAGGACAGAGCCCCTATGAAGGTGACACAGTTCATAAACACTTAATCAGAACACCAGTTACACTTTCTTTTACCTTCAACCAGTCTGTTAGCATTCCTTACCCACATGAGTACTACTGACTCTACAGACTTATACGTTCACTGCAGCCACACTGGCTGTAATAAACTAGAGTGCGACTTTGACTGCACAGTGTCAACACCTACTGAGTTCAGTGTTTCTCTCAGTCGTTGGTACCTTGATGGTCACCAGTGAATTGTTCTACCCAGTATTGAAGTGGTCAAATCATTAGGGTTACCTGAGAAGACTGTGAAACCTACTCATGTCTCTGACAACAAACTAATTACACATGGGTTAGTGGGTATCTCTGTCATTATTGCTGTCTATAAAGAGGAGTCAGCTGGTCATCTTAATTACATTACAGATGAACAGAAACAATCTCTAATGACATATCACTGCTAGTTATATTTGCTGAATGCTACTTTTTACTGATGCCTGTATCACCATGACTAATTTCCCCAAAAAGCAGAAGCACACTTTCAGCGTTAAGCTGCTGCTGGTGCTGCTAGAGACTTAGTCATCCCACAGTCTAGACCATCAGTGTCACGTACTGGTCGCGTCATCAACGTCAGGCAGGTTCCCAGGTGGTTTAGTTCAGTCGATTAAGTCATTTGTCTGAAACTTGCATCCAAAGAGACTTAAATCAGAGGAATGACAAGTGTCAGGAGAAGTCGTCTTTCAGGGAAGAATGAGGAAAAACTTTCTTTCATTGGTTTCTGTGGAGCTTTGTGAGGCAGGTTGAGACTTGAAGAAGCTGAATGCAAAAAACACCACCTGCAGATTCAAATGAGAACATTTGATTTACTCCACTTCCTCTATCCCTATACTCTTCATACCTCTCTCCTTTTCCCTGCTGCTCGTCCAGCAAAATATAAAAAAACAAACACATTTTCCCCTTTAACTTTTCTTATCCTTCACATCTTCTTCCTCCCTGTCCCTCTCTAACCTTCATCTTTCCTTCACCTATTACTTTTTATTTATTATACACACTTTCTTCTCTTTTTCCAGTCCGGAGTTCTGCACAGGCCGTCTGAAAAACTGTAAAAACAAGGACTCCAATGCCTGAATCTTCCAGAAATCCAACCCAACACAGCTTGACCAGTACTACAAATTTGAGATATTGTTTGTTACTTCTTTCGTGATGGCTCTAAACCAACTGAAATAATATTTAACAAACGTACAAAACACAAGCATCTAATTAGTAATTAGTACATAAAAAAGGAATGGTACAAACAATAGCACCATTATGTCCGTCTCTCTACTCCGTTGACTTTCTCCTCCCATCATCTGCCTCTCTCTAAGCAGTTGGAGATTCCCTATCTGAAGTGGTTGCACACCACATAATGACAGAGCACACACAATCATATGGGATGATTAGTGATTGAACAGATGTTTACTGTTACGTTTTACTTTTCATTCTCCCCCCGATAAAATCAGAATACACAATAAAAGTGTTTCCTGAAAGACCTGCAGCCAGAAAGCAACACGTGAATTGCTTCATGTAGGCGTAGCTGTGATATAAGTGCATCAGTGCCTGTTAGTTTAGAGCAATACTCTCCAGCACATGCACACAGTGATTGTAAAGCAGCAGACTGATAACATAGTAATTAATCCATCAAGTTCTGAACGACTCGTGTTACAAGTAATATTCTTTTGCTGAAAACAGCTACAGTCACAGTTTAGTCTTCCTGTGTGCCGTTACATGGTGTCTACACACACACAATCACACACACACACACACACACGTAGCACTGAACAGCAGGGATTATTACAATGTGAAGCACTGATTGGTAACTGTACAGAAACAGCTCTGGTACACAGCGGAGGAAAAAAGACCGTGTCCCTTTGGGTGTGTACATACTGTGTTATTACGTGGTGACAACTTGTAAAGCTGTCTCTCTCTCTTTGAGTTGCCTTTGCTTACTTGTTTACTCATCATCTCGCTGAGCCTCATAGAACGTGGACAAGGACAGAAAACAAGTAAAGCAAAGAACATGAGAAAGTTCTGTGATTTTCTTAAACGTTGTTGTACGTGTAGTTTTCCTAATGGAACCATCAGTAATAAAACACAACACCCTACACATAATTACGCTAAATGTTTGAAGTGACTTGTTTTCAACCTGTCTTATCAGCTCAATACTTAGTTTTAGTATTGTGTCCAGATTCCAGATCCCATAAATTGACCAAATCTAGGAGGTGGCCCCTAAACACAACAAACCTGGCTTCTCTGAGTAACCTGGTAACGTGAGTGCACCTGAACGTGTAAAGCAGATGATAAAGCTCAAAGGAAGGAAAAGTAACAGGAGTGGCTACCAGGCAACTTTTTTAATTTCTATTTCCAGAGTTATTCTAACTCAGGACATTTTGGTTTGTTAAACGTAAAATTGTTTCTGGCCATGTAAATCTAATATACAAGTACAAAAGCGACACATGAATCCAAATGTCACCCACATACTTTATGTACAGTGCAGCAAGAACCACAATCTTTTTCTCATTTCTCTTGATTGTCGATCACGTGGACACTCATTGAAAGCCAAAACAGTTCAATGGAAGTTAGTGCTTGAGACTAGTACACATTAGAATATAATAACCAGAGAAAACCCCCAACATTTCAGAAATGTTACAATTTATTTGAATGTTTATGACGCTTAAAACTAGTCATTTGATTGACTATGCATAAACACGAGCACTGATTGAACAGAGAGAGAAAAGAATGTGAACGTAATGATGAAGTAAAAGAAGGAAAGAAAAGGCATATAGCAGAAATGTTCAAATGTTAAAGCCACATCAGACATCCCTCCGTTTACCATGGGCGTGTCTGCACTGTGTGTGACTGACTGTGTGTGTTGGTGCACGTGGGATGTACGTCCAGACTATTTCTGTGCCTATGCATTTGCTTATTGGAGGACAGAGAGAATATTTGTATAAAGGCCACAAGGTTTCATTTCAAGTCTGGTGTGTTTATTCATGCATGATTGCGCGTTTGTGCACGTGCTTGGGCGTTTTTCTCTATTGCTATGAAGTCTTCCCTAAAGAGAGAGAGCGCTCGCAGTGTCTTTGGTTATGAGGTGGCAAAACCAGGTGCAACCACGGCCATGTCAGGGTGTGCTGCTTTGATAAAGAAAGGGTGTGGTGCAGTTGTCTGGGTTCCCATGACAACAGTCAACCCAAGGTTTCACAGTAAATCTCAATTTACTGATGATTTAAACACAAAAAAAGGAGTTTAGATATCAAAGTTTAGATATCAGAGACTGCAATCGAGGTTTCATTCCTAAAACCCAGAACAGCAAACATAGCGACGAAATTCCTGAGACATGACATTCACAAGAAAAAATTAACACGAGGTGACTGTGATCTTAGCGTTCGACTGTTGAGCGCCAAAATCTAATCAGTTAATCACTGTCCAATTGGTGAAAATTGGAAGATCTTCCTTCAAAGTGTTGTTCACATATGACAATCAGAAGAATGAGCTGCAAGAACCGGATGAGCATGAAGTCACCATGACCTTTGACCACCAGAGTCTAATCAGCTCATCATTGAGCTCAAGGTGACGGTGGTGCCAAATTCTTTCCAAGCCTTCCTTAGACATCGCGTTTGAAAAAAGCCAGACAGGCGGACAACACGGTAACATTCCTGTGGTCCTTGGAATAAGCGGCGCGGAAGCATAAAAAGTTATACCTACTTAAGTCAGGTTCACTACATTATTATTCAATGTATTAGTATACAGTATTTTCAAGTTCAATAGCAAACAGAAAAGGTCATCTTTTAGCTATAAGGAAAAAAATATCGAACCATCCATTATACACTGACATAGAAAAAACCTGCACACTGTTCTGCAAGTGGAGCAATAATGCTGAAAAGCACCGATTATCTGCCTTTACGGCTCGGACAGAGATATTCAGTAACAGGATGAGATCTCCTTCTTTTCCTGGCTGGCTTAAAAATAGCACCACATAAAACATGAATGTGGCAGTTAAGTTGGGAAGAAAACATGTTTCAGAGGGATTATGTCTTTCCTCGGGATGTCAGGTGACTGACAGGAGGCTGAGCATGACGCAACGGCTGAGATCTGAAAACACTTAACTCAGCACAATGAGGGCAGGCTCGTGTTTGCTGTGGAGGATTATGTCCTTCTGTGGAAGATGCCTTTCATATTCAGCAGGTGGCTCCTTTCCTCTGGTAAAACAAGCTCTGATGTCTCTGCAAATTCACTACTTCTGATCATTTTATGAGGCGCTCCTCTTTTCTGTGCTGCTGGATGAGAGCAAACGATGGTGGAGCTGTATTCTTACCTTTCTTCACCTTCTTCTGTAGTTTGATTGTGTCTGATGATTTCTTCTTGATGTCCGCTCTGGCTTTCTTATACTCTAAAAAGAAAAGGAATATGCAGAGAGTGAGGGACAGTTTGTGCAGGGGAGTGTGTGGTCGCGTGTGTGATAGCACCGTCTTACCTTTGGCGTGATCTTTGTCCAGCTGACTGGCTACTTTCTTCCACTCTTCCATCTTCAACTCCAGTGGAGTGATCAGACCTTCTGAAAGAGCTCTGAGCAGAAAACAGAAATAAAGGTTTCACTTAATTAGTGTTTACTAAACTTAACACCTGACATATTAGTTGCAATGTTTTAGAGATGAAATGACACCTCATGGACACTGCAGGCTCCCTCTCACTTGAAAACAGGGGATTGATTTGTGATTAGCAGGTTGAATTCTGCACCTCTCTACTAGATTCTGCTGAATTCGTGTCAAATTTTAAACTCCCAACCTTTAAAAGATTGGTATCGGTTAAACAAAGCAGATTCTTTCCTGAACTATAAGCACTAGGAAATAACTTTCTGTTCAGCCTTTATAATGTTACAGCACAATAAGATCTGGGACTACAGCCGTATGAACTGTAAACAAAGCTTTTTTCACACTGTTCAACACCACAGAAGGTTCAAACCAGGTTGATATTTCTAATTGTTAAGTAGCTGTAGATGACAATGGGATCTATGCCCTCAGATTTAACACGAGGAGGGCTGAGTTTCTCTAAAATCCTGACCACCTGTTTTGGGGGGTCTCGGTGTGGTTGTTTGGTGCACACCCAAGTGTGATTACTGTGTTATACTGGACCAAACCAACAGCACCAAAGGGGAAAATTGTGTGTGAATCATCTGAGAGCTTTTCTAAGGACAGCAGACCATAATGATAGAGAAAGGACAGATAAATCAGTGACGGGGGAAATCAGAGACTACAGCCCGTCTTTCTCACACGCACTACCTGGCTCATTGCTCATATAAGCATTTGTCATTCGGCAATAATTGTTGTGTCTATTTCCCACACTGTCATAAAACAGGTCTCATCACAGCATCACTCACACCTCTGTCCACCCTCTATAGTAAATACCACATGCAAAGCTACTGTGCGTCTTACGTGGTGAACAGTTTGAGCTTGGACTCAATGCTGCGGTGCCTCATACACATCCTGGTTAGCGCTGAGCCGATCTCCTTGGTGGCACCTGGAATAAAAAAAACAACATTCAGATTTAACTTCCATTTGGGAAAGTTAAATCAGTATCAGAATATGAAGCTCAGCCTATTGCGCTGACTTCATGATAAAACTCATTGAGCATGTGAGAAATTAGTCATTGTGGCACAAATTTGCACCCGAAGGAAGTGAGTCAAACTTTGTGATGTGGTATTAAAGAAGCGTGCGGTGTCGCCGCTTCATCAGCCAAACGGGTGTTCAAGTAGCAATGAGCCAAATCAGAAAACAAGTGGTATTAAGTATTAAGATCTAACAAAGAGTGTGTTGACATAATGGGTGTGTGTATTTTGTGTGAGAATTATGTAAGAAAGAGATCACAGCCAACAGTCTCAGTTAATTGGATATAACAATATGAGATTTCACAAAGACACAATATTACATCAATAAATCCACTTAATAAGACGATGCTAATTCATGTGAACCTCATAGTACAGCGCATGATTAGACACACGAACCAAACACATACACACACACAGACTTATTACTATTATTCTAAAGCTGGTTTCCAACCACATGGATCACATGCACATTCTGAAGTGGTGCATCAAACAAACCAGTGATTAACACATCGCTGGAATGTCTTTCTGCCCACTTCTTCACATCTTTCCAAGACATGAAAGATGACATTAGTTTGTGTGTCCTTCGCTCCAGCACGCTGTGTTTGTCTATCATTTTATGCAGACAACCAGGTCATTTTGTAACAGAATGAGATTCATTTAGAGCTGCTGGGAATTTTGTCTTGCCAGCTTTTTTCAACATTTACTCAGCTCTGTGCAACATTTGGAAAGAAGTGTTAATGTTGACAGCGACAGTGAATAAATGAAAGAGTGGCATCACTTGCACAGTGAGGCCTCAGTCATCTCTAAAGTCCCTTATAATGGTTTCTTTGTGATGTCCAGTCTTTATGTGGACATGACACTTCCTCTTAAAAATGACCTCTGGTTCATCGCACTAGAACAAGAAGCCCACACAGACACCTATTAGTGGGATTTACAGGACTTCAAATTACTTTTCAAACAGCTGAAGCATTTTATTGAATATGAGACAGACCTGTTCTCATCCACCCAGAAAGACAGGCAAATCATGTTTCTCTACTCCCTGACCCCAAATGCTAAAATGGGGTTTGTCCTTTATAAGGTCACTGAAGAGAGCAGACAGCTACCACATTACTTAAGTGTATGTAAATGCAATCAATCTGTAGACTCTCATAAAGAGAAATACAGAAGCTGGACCAGAGACTTGGTATTCTCTGTAATTTCTAGTCAAACATACAGTGACGTTTATCGTCACCAACAACTCAGCTCTATTCTGTGATGGAACAGACAGTGACAGAGTCTGCGAGTTCACGCCGACTCTGTTCACGTCATTTGAATATCTAAATCTGAGAGCTGCACAGGAAGAAAAAATGGCACGCCCACACACACACACACACACAGGCTGAGTCACGGCTGAGTTACATAAAAGAAAGAACAACGACAGAAAAAAAATAAGGTGTGTGTTCATCCAACTACTCCAGTGTGAACAGAAAACGAAGTCTGACACCAACTGTACAGGGTCAGTTAAAGCACTCATTCCTTCCATCTCTTCTACTCCTCTGTGTGTGTGCTTTTCTCTCACTTCCATCAGTCCTGATCCTTTTCATGCTTTCTTCCTCCGTCCTGTCCTTCTCCGTTTTGTTGTGCCGTCTTCATAAACAATACCTTAATTATAAGCTACACACAAGCAACCGTTCAAAACGTGGCAATGGGTGGGATATGGACACACACACAGTCAGGCATGCAGCATGGGCTAATTGTTAAGGTGTGGCGAGGTGTGTTCACTTTATTTGCCTTTTCCTCTCTGTTGCACTTCAGAAAACGGTGAACATGCTGTGTGCGTGCGTGCAAGTGTGAGAGAGAGAGAGTGATAATAGGTCAAGTTAATTAAAGCAGGTCTAAATACAGTAGATAATATTTGTCATATTTAGATTCTTATTCTAATGACAAAGTGTATTACTGGAAAAAGTCTGGTATAGAATCTAAAAAGGTCAAACTGACCCCTGGTTTCTAATAACTTGACGTACTGTCATCCTTTCTATCAGCTATGAGAGCTGGGATCATAGTGACATTGTCCATCTTGACAAAGTCAGGTCAGACAATCAAACCGGATGTAAACAAAACAGCAGCTCATCTAGATGAACTCAAACACTTTATTCTGAGGCCAGAAATGAAACTGGGTGTAGCTGAAGCTCTACATGCAGATAATGCCCTAATGAGATGAAGCTGGGTTAAAGCGGAAGCAGGGGGTGGACATTCATTTACCTGTTCATGTATGCACAGTGAAACTGAATCACTAAAACAGTATCTGACGCTGCATCTTTCATTCAAATGCAGCCTGGTGTCATTTGACTATCTCAACAGGTTTATTACTGTTTTATTGTAAAAGTTCACTATAAGAAAATAAATATTGTTCATTTTCATTTAGCAACACGTGACAGTATGTGTGTTTGCATGTGTGCGTCTGTGTGCTGCGGCCAGGTGCTGACGATTGTAGGCGTTTGCCGAGTTTGTGTTAGGACACGTTTAATGGACCTCAGAGTCGAGTGGGGATGACTACAGAGAAAAATGTAACCTGACAAGATCAGACTCAGTGTTGGAGTGAGTATGTTTTTGATTCTGCTTTCAGCACGCTGTGAGTCATGACTCTAAGAAGATATATTAAATTAGAGTTTCAGTTTGCAAGTACAGAACTAGAGTTGTATTTGATTGTTAGAGAAGTAGTGTCGGGTAAATGTGCCGCATAGACAAAGGTATGTGGAAATAGTTTATCACCAGAAGTATGAAGCTGAGAACGGGACCACGTCACCTGTGTGACGGTGCACAGTACTTCATAAGATTGTGCTCAAAACTCTGCAGGGTACATTTCATCTGCTGCCACAGACAGTCTCCCCTCTTCTGAGAACACCTTTCAGGAGACCTGAACCTGCTGCAGGGATTTGCTCCTATTAAGCCTCAAAGGCATTGGTGAGGTCCAGCACTGATGTTGTGTGATAAGGTCTGGCTCTCAGCTGGTATTCTAGATCCCAAAGATGATGAATGAGTTCTGGGGTCAGGGCTTTGTGCGGGCCTGTCAAATGCTACCACAGCAAACTGAACTAGCTGTTTATGGACCCGGCTTTATGCACATCATGTTTAAACAGACAGGAGTCTCCACAAACGGCTGAAAACATATTATTGTTATTTAAATTATAATTATTTCTGCCACACCTATGCTGTTTTGTTTCATTTCACAATATGTGCTGAAGATATCAAATGTGGGCGATGAGTCAAATCTGTCCTAACTTCTGCAGGTAAAAAAAAAAATATAGGAAAATAAAAATCTGCTACAATCGTTTATACTTTTCCCTCCATTTTCCACAGACACGCCGCCAAACACACAGACAGAGAGCTGTTCACCCTGCTAAACCCAGATTTTCCAGTTTCACTCCCCCCTCTTCACCACTCATACTGTGGTCCTTTGAGGAAAGTGTGTATGTGGATATTAATTCCTGTTGTTTTCTCTGTTCTCAGGTTTTTCCACAGAACAACTAGGTCCCTGTGTTCCCTTCTCTCTGAATCTGCTGCTTGAACTCAGTCGCCACTCTGCATGTCACTTTCGTGAGATGAACTGCTCTGAAACTTTCAGCCAGGACTGAAATCTTAAAACATGAGAACTTTCTCCATCTGTCAAAAGTCTGGGCCACATAGTAAGAGTAGAACCGAGGCTGAATCTTCACTTTGAGCCTCAACAATATATTTTGTTGCTCCTGGTAGTGTTAGCGTTAGCAAGCGTAACTGCCAGACTGTATAGAGTAGAGGAGCCACAGTTTGACAATAGAGAGTCATTCAATCTAAGTGTGTATTACATTAGCTGAACTGAATGCAATCCCAATCCAAGACAAAAAATACACTTAACAAAGGCAGCTTTGTTAGTTTGATTAGGTTTAGTAGGTAAGTTAACACACGGGTTAGTATTTAGCATCTGAAAAACTGCAGCTCCAACCAAGTAAAAGTAACACGAACGTACAAATACAAAGCTGTGGCTATATCAGATCTTACATGAATGTGTGCTTCAGGGTGTTGAGCACATCATTTACAAACTGTGCTCCAACTGGACATTTTTCAGACATATCAGCTGCTGCACCGTGTTAGACTATATTTGCATAAAGGTCCCAGATCTTTCCGTTGTGCCATAACATTTAAGCTCAGCAAGCAGAGCAGTGTAGTCAGTCTCCACATTTACTGTCGTTTTTAGGTACTTTACCTTCCTACATCAGACAAATCACCATGACAACCACTGTGACAACTCAGCCACCCACCCAGTGATCCAGTTATTGATTACGGTTGACCAGTCAGTTAGGATGGACTGTCACCTCACCTCTGCAGTCCTTCAGCACACACACGCACGCACACGCGCGCACACACACACACACACACACACACACACACACACACACACACACACACACACACACACACACAC